>CCAG010016125.1:0-72289 GCA_001077435.1 Glossina morsitans morsitans | reverse complement strand
ACATGTACATATATATATATATATATATATATATATATATATGTATTGTATGTATGTATTCGTAAGCGCACGTACTTTACTTACAATAGTTAAATGACAATTTCAAGCAATGTGTGCATGTGAAAGCAATGAACAACGACGACGCCAGTAATGCTATAGTAGTAGTAGTATTCAGGAAGATATAATTTCAAGTTTTTTTATATATAATTGTGTGCATGCCTGGGTACATATAACGTTTCTTAGGATATGTCAAGGAAAGCTATAGATAATGTTCAAAGGAAGAGTTCATAAAATGGCAAACGCATACATTACATACATTTGTATTTTATATAAGCAAACACATATTCTTAGTAAGTTATTCATGTGTGCAGTTACCACATAAAACTTTTTGTTGTTTTTTTTTTCTCTTTATTCCCCATTCTTATGCTAATCCGTTTACTGTTTCGTCTTTAATAGTCGGTTGACTGCCTTAGCTATAATTCAAAGAGAGTTTTGTATGCATTTAGTATTAATGCGCGATAGGGGGGAATGTGTTGTTGTCCTACTTAACAAAAAAAAAAAGAAAAAAAAAGATTTGAAAAGATTTACTTATATACTTATATATTATAATGTATGACATTCAGAAACTTCGTAACGTAACAATAGAACCGAGTTTGAATAAATGAGTCAAAATACATTTAAATTTCAACATATTCTTAATTTCTATTAAATGCATGACGTTTTAAGGGCAATGCAGATTAACGATCTACCGAATGCAATGGTTTTCAAGTGAATCGGTATTATAACCCTTGTCCTGAGCGATAAATAGTTGAAAGTATTAAAATAACCATTGCTTGCTTAGGTGATAGTACGATCATGGATAACAGAAAGTAGATTTTAGGCCAATTTGTTAAAACCATACACAGCCAGATATAAAACAAGCTAAACCAACTGACAAAATTATATTCAGTTGCGACCGATTCTTGTATACCCACCACTGTTGTCCTATGAAAGATTGAAAAACGTAAAAAATATAACCTAACTGCATGCTCCATAATATTGGGTGGGCGTAGATAACATTTTCTTTTTTTTTTTTTTAATAACTTTGTGGAACTTTATATTGTGTATCTAGTGTAGTTTATGAGCAACGAGCTGAAGGCATGGAGAGCCAGGATGTTCACAGTTTTGATTGAATACGCGTATGGGTGTTGTAGGCGTATTCTTTGACTTGTTTGGGTCGAAAGCGTTTGCAAATTTTGAGACTGTATTTTCTTTTTCGCGAACAGCAGAATGTGTATCACAGATACTACACAGATGGACAGACGGATAGGCGGATAGCCGGACAGGCGGACATGTTTAGATACATTCAAAACTTGAAACTGACGAAGACGTTGTATACTTTATGAGTTTTTTGAAGCTTGCTTCTGTCACAAACACTACACCATCGCCCATAGAATATCCGTTCAAATTTTTGTACATTTATTTATTAGAGTTTATGAGTAATGAGCAAAACACCAATTTTTCATTTTTTTTGAAAAACGGAGATGTTCTCATTTTATGTGATGCTGTGGGTTTGTTCTTAGATCGATTTGGCCCATTTTCAATATCAACCGGTGTGCAAGACCTTCCACAGTTTCCACCCAATTTGAAGTCGGCAGACATAACATAGACGGACATGCTTAATTCGATTTAGAATTTGATGCTGATTAAGAATATATACACTTTGTGGAGCCTTTGATGCTTCCTTCTGGGCGATGCAAACGTTTTGACAAAATCAACCTTCAGTGATGGGTATAAAAATAAATACTACAAAATATTGTCATATTTTGTTTAATCCAAATTCTAGGACAAAGACCATCGACTCATTGAATTAAAAAAAAACCATTAATTAAACAAGCAATAATGATAAAAATAAATTAATAAAATAAATTATAAAAATAAATTTTTTTAATTTTAAACAATTTTAACCAATTAGCTAAGCTAAGCACTTTTGTATTAACTTATTATTTTTTAATACATACATACATACATACATACATACATATAAATACAAAAACAGTTTCATAAATAACAAAAAAAAAAAAAGAAATCTCTCGTAAGAATCTCCATCTAAAACATATTATTTTAATTTTTCTCTTTTCTTCATTCTTTTCTTTTCACATATCCACAAACTCACTACTTTTTTCCTAGAGTAACTCTTCTTGCCTCTAATCTGCAATTTACTTTGATATTATAGTCGATAAAAGTATTAGATAATTGGTCAAAACAACAAAACCACAGAGATTTCAATTAAATTTAATACTTTTCGAACATAAACGGTTGACCGCAACATATTTCTCAATACTTTTTTAATGGGCCATTGGATTATTTTATCATTCGCTCAATATGCTTAGTTACAAAGTGATAATATAAATAGTTTCAAGCTTATAGGAAAAAACGAAAGGCATATACAACTTAAATCTCTGCTTGGATACTTTTCATTGTATATTTATATATATGTGTGTACGTATGTGAGTGAATAAAACGTTGGCCACTTTATCATAGGACAGTGATAGAAATGTTAAAATGAAAGATTTTTTTGTTTTTATTTTGTTTTTTTTTCTTTAAGGGAAACGATGGTGAAGGGAACAAACCTAAATCGGATTAGGCGACCGTAGTATCCGAATGTTTGAACTAAGTGCATATATGGAAAGAATAGATGTGTGTAGAGTTTATGTATGTGTACTATATTTAGGAGACGAGTTTGGATGCAAGCACAGCAAGAATAATTGTGGTAACAATAGAAAGAAAGACGCAAGAACATGAACATCCAGTGCTTTTATAAAGAAACTAGATTTTGAATTAAAGCTAAAATACAAACAATACCCAACCTCCAAGGCTTCCTCTGAAAATTTCGAAAAGAAGAAGAAAAAAGAACGATTTTCGTTTCATACGCATTGGAAAAGAGTATATTTTTTTTTTGTTAAGAAAAGAAATTTCACTTCAATTCTTCTTGAAAAGCAGATAACAAAATATTTACTAACTGCAGCCGGAAAGTAGGCAATAGGCAATAGCTGTGATCATTTTGCGGAACTATGGCTTTATTCTCACGCATTCTGATAGGCGTATAATTTCATCGATTGTTATAGTTTTAGTTGTAGCGTAGTTGTAAAATACTGCAAATCGGTCAGTAAGTACAGGGAATGCTACATATATTTATTCTTTAATAAAAAAAAAATGTTATTATTATTATAACCAAAGAAATTAATTCTAGGACTAAAGGTCGGATGAGCACTAGCACTTTTTTTTTTAAAGGTAGATCAGGTAATTAGTTTAATCACGCTACTAAAGGCAACTATTTTATTGATATTAATTTCTCCAGGTACTTTCAAGATGTCCTTAGGGTTCGATGCTCCGAAAACGATGCTTGAGATATTATAAAGGATAAGGCATTCGGAGAGTATACGTTGTTTAGTCCACAATCGGAGATTGGAGGAGAAAAATTCTTGAGAATCCATTGATGCAATGGTAACTTTCTTTCCAAAGGTGGAAAGAAAGTTAACCTTCAACCGATGTCAACTGAAATTCTATACTTCATATACCCGTCACTTATTAACGAGTTAATGGCAGTACTTTGGTGGAAATAAACGGAAATCTGGTATTCGTGTGTTGTCTTTACTTGGAAAGAAAGGCATCCAATCTCAGCATTGACTTGAAAAGGGCTATGACAGCTCTTCTCCTTCGGCACAAACGAGATGGTCACATCAGAACACAAAAAAAGAAAATTCCAAAAATGTTCTCGATAATCACGAGATAAAGCTGCAAAAAATCGCTGACGTCGGATATGTATTGAAACGAAGTGTATTCACTACTTTGAATGAAACTATTTTCGCAAGAACTTGACTTGTTCAAAGTAGAATAAAAATGTGGATTTGTTACCGCGTTCAAGGCAGTTAACGATAATAAAAAGAATTTTATCAAGAAGTATATGGCAATGAGCAAGACAATGATTGGTTCACCTCTTTATCCTTCTTCATTAAGAGTGTAAGGACCTGAAAATGTCCAGCGAGCATTTGCAAATTAAAAGCAATGTGATGATCATTATCATCTACGGTAATGAAAACTAAATTCACTTGTGAAAAAGTAGTACACAAGTTATGAGATTACGAGATTAGAAAGAAAAATGTTTGGTGCATTAACTGCTAAGGTGCCGTGCCGACACTTTAAAATCCATTAGTAATTCCATTATCATGTAAAAGGCAAAGAGCATGCAATTGAATACGTTAAGGTAGTAATAGTGTTGCATCAATCATGTGGTAAACATAACCACTAGTTTGCTTTCTTATTCCACTTAAACATAACTAAAGAGCATTAACTGAATTGTTGTGAAACCCTAGAGAAACCAGAAAATGGTTTTAACAATTTATCCGACAAACCTTTAAACTTTGATTTGTATACTAAATGTTTAGAATGTTTCTCAAGTTATCAACATCATTACCTTCTTCTTCTTCTTCATCTGGTTCTACGTCTGCTTTTGCTTTTGCTTTGCAACAAAAAACATTCGCACATATTAACAGCCTGACATGTTCGTAATTAAAGCATAATGAAAGTTTTTACTTAAAAATTCAATTCCAAACGAAAGGAATAAAATTTTGCGAAAATTTTCATACAATTAAAAGCAATTACAAGAATAACTAAACACATTTACGTATATACATACTTATATACATGCATACATACATACATATACATGGACACGTATTTAATTAAAAGATATAAAAGATGTTCTAATGAAAATGCATCTTCATTATAGGTCTGGGACCGTCGTGTGATACTGAATTGATGGCCGAAATGTCTGTGTCACGTTTCGTACCGATTATCATAAATAATGGTCAAGTGCATAATGGTACACTAATGCGGTATAAACCTCAGAAAACGATAAGCTATACGAATTGCAGCACTGACGACGGCGGCGACAATCGAGCACCAAACGTAAAATTCAAAAGCAAACCAATTACAAGTAGGTCAATAGTGATTCACGAGCAATACGAAGAACGTATGCAACCGACACCTAATGATGATATAACGGCAGAAATAATAGACACGCAATCGTTTATAAAAAAACATGATTTGAACGCACCATTAACGCAAAGAGAAACATTCTCATCTACACCGTCCATTGTTGCTGCCGCTGCTGCTGCTGCTGCTGCTGCTGCATCATCATCATCATCATCATTATCATCATCAATATGCAATGAACCGAATTGCAATAGTTCTGCAATGCAACTGACAAACAATGAAATTATTTATAAATTTTATGTACCCGAAAATATTGGTGTCGCTAAAGCACGCATTACATTTTCGTTAGCTTGTCTGCAATGTCCCGATGTTGCATTTCATATACAAGCGAACGCTTTCCCATACAGTACAACACAAGAGAAAAAGCACGAAAGCACTTACAAGCATAACACAATAATTAAAACAAATCAAACGGGAGAAATCTCAATACAATTTTATGTGCAACCCAAGACTTGGCATTACGCTGTCTTGCATTTTGTTAAGCCACTTATGATGAAAGACGTGTTAGCGCGGCTTGTTGAAAACGATCGATATAATCGTGCAGGTGGAGGTGAGCAACAGCCGAAATTCGAGAACACAATGGGCGAAGCTCGTGAGTTACCGTTCAGTTTACAAATTGATCTCTGCGAATCTGATCATAAGGACACCGTTACAAAATCACGGTCACGTACTAACGAATCGGAAGGCAAATCGAATCCTTGGAAACCTTTACGATTTCGCGACATGGAATTCTATCCTTTATTTAGGCAAAATTATCGGGAATTTTTCATGTTCGATTATGAGTTGGTGCCCGATGAAAACGGTACGGTGCCAGAATTATTAAATTTAACGGCCGGTATTCCGGCTGGTTTCACTTTCCCTCTAGGAGAAGTTTACGATGTGGGAGGAACTTTGTCCTTTGCTTTATCGATGAAACAGAATGCTGAGGAGAAAACCGATATCTCAGATTTTTCACATGCTGCAAAACCCAGTATGGAACGTTATGGAATTTTGGCTGAAAAACTAATCGCCGAACCACAATCAACGGCTAAAAAATCGGGTGATAAGTCTTTGCCGCGCAGTAATCAAACCATAATAGTATGCATGCATTTGGCCGAGCCCGGTGAGCCCACTTGGCCCGATAAATGTCGTTACGGTAGCCGATTATTGCCAGCTTCGAGTATCGTTAATAATACGGACGCTACAACTAGCAGCGGTCTGATACATGTACCATTTCCCGAGAGCGGTCAATGGTATGTGACGATGGGCCTTTATTGTCACGGAGCTGAGACAGCGTCTGGCTTCACAATCATAGACAGTGTCAAGGATTTTGTTAAGCGTTATTCGCAAATGTTAAATAACATAAAAGCTTCATGTGCTTGCACCCCGAAATTATCCTTCTATCGGCAATGTATAGGCGACAGCACATGCTTGACGGCCCTGAACGAAACGGAAACATTAAAAATTAAAGAATGTCTAATGGACTCCAAATGCACAGCCAATCACTTGGAGATGACGCGGAAATTTGAAGTCCATCATAGATTCGCGACCGAGCAGCATTTCGCTTTGGATAACTGTAGTACCTCCGTAATATTTACAATCTCGTCGAATCCATGCGTGGCGGGAAGATGCGGACGTTATGGCCGCTGTTTTCACTATATGTCGGGTGGTTTCGTTTTCTCTACGTGCGTTTGCTTTAGAGGTTACCGAGGCTGGGATTGCACTGATGAAAGTCAAGTGCCATCAAGATTTTCACTATTGCTTGCTACACTTGTTCTAACCATAAGTAATTTGCTGTTCATTCCGAGTGTTTATGTGGCTTATAGAAGAAAGTACTATACAGAAGCGATTATATATTTTGCTGCTATGTTCTTTTCAACTTTCTATCATGCTTGCGATTCGGGCGAGGATGAGCATAGTTTTTGTTTAGTTAAAATTGGAGTTTTACAATTTTGCGATTTTTATTGCGGCCTATTAGCAATTTGGGTAACTCTGGTCGCTATGTCACAACTGCGGCAAGAAATTGTATCAATATTACATATGCTTGGAGCGATTTTACTTGCGTTCGGCACCGAATTAGATAAACAAAATTTATGGACATTTTTAATACCCTTTTTAACGGGCATATGCATAATATCTCTTACCTGGGGTATGCGTTGTTATAAAACACGTCAATGTTATCCAGGACGTCAATATGTAACGTTCTACTTACCTGCCGGCGCGACATTAGCACTCGTCGGTCTGATTTGTTATGCTTTTCTACAAACTAAACAAAATTATTATATCGTTCACTCCATATGGCATATGGTAATGGCTTTATGCATTTTATTTTTGCTACCATCGGCGAAATCATTTATACCAAAATCGTAGCATTCGCCTTATACGCGTGAATTCCTGCTTACGGAGCAAGAGTTCTATATGTGAATTTAAATTTAGTGAAAAGCATTAACTAAAAGCGATACCATCTAACGTATCCATCATCTCAACTATATAGTGAAAAAGGGGTAATAGACGAGGCAAACAAAAAGCACAATTTGAAAAGTTATGGCACCGCCTGCACAAGAAACAAAATAAAAAAAAATATAAAAAAAGAAGAAGAAGATACACACACAAAGAAATGGAAACTTTGAGAACAAACAACTAAAAACAATTCTATACAGGTTTAAGGTTAAGGTAGTACAGATTTTTCTTAATATTTTTTCTTTCTTTTTTGCTTTTTTTTGTCTTTTCTTTTGTTTTTTCGTTTTCTTTCCTAAACTTAAGATCATACAAAGCACAGATGCAAACTTACATTTCAATGCATTCCTATAAATATATACATTTAGAATAATTACAAATATATACGTAATATATAAATAGATATATATACATATATATAATTGATCAGCTACTAAAGCAGAAAAAAGGTAAGGAGGGACCTCCCTTTAAGGTTCTTAACAAAACTCAGAGTCCACAATTAGGTTAAGAAAGAGAAACTATATCCACTTATATAGAAAAGAAATAAATATATTATATAAACACAACAACAACTAGAACTTTGCAATTGTACAGATGAAAAACTAAAGTTATTGTACATAACGCTATAAATGTAAATGTAACTCTTAGACATCAATGTATTTTGATATAAAGGAATTGTAATTACTTGTAAACAAAATCACATATAAGAAAAAACAAAACTCTTTACATGTATGTATGTATGTATATGTTTAGTGTTGTCTGCTAGTAATTTTTTATTCTATTCTTATATTTATGTAGTACCAAGTTTGTCGGGATGCTCGCAACATCCAGAAAATCTAGAGATATACTTCAAAATTATTTTATGTCTGCCCATCTGTCATTCTGTCCGTCTGTCCATCTATCCGTCTGTCCCTCCATCCATCTATCTCACCAAATATTCCCGGCTTCAACTTACAGTTCACAATTTTCGAAATATTTTGCGAACTTTTCTATACTGATTGCACTGGCCCCCAGGATGAGCACTCTCTAAAATGAATTGAATTGAACGATTTTCCATCTGTCATCCCATTGAAACAGACTTTATATGAGAATAAATTACAATTTTCAATATTTCAGTACAAAACGGTACTTTCGCCTATTGAATACCTTTGTATCCGATGGGCACACGTTTTGGACCACCTTCCCTTAACAGTGGTCTTTATACAACAAGGCCTTGTTGTCAGTTTTTTATGAAAAAATTGTGATTTGAAACATATGATTACTAGAGGCGATTTGTGCTACGTTGACCTAATTTTCGGACCCTATCCCATATCGTGAGTGGTTGCTCACATTATCCTCTAACTCCTCAAAAAACTCTAGATAGAAACAAGACGATTTAATAGCATAAGTTTGGTTTCTGTAATCTATTCTAAATTCTATAGAATGCACGATTGATGTAAGGAATGACGGGATCTTCACTCTATCAATGAAATATTATGTGTAAGTGGTAGTGATGGACACTATCATAAATTAGTAACGAATTCATCCTAAGATGAGCTTTTTTTAGCCATGCCCTTTAAAACGACGTACTTTATAATTGATATATATTTTATTGAATGTTGCCATGTTAGCCAATCACGTAGAAAGCAAATTTTAGAATAGTTCTTTAGCCGACCCAAATAAACATTTGACCAAGTTTAAGTGCTGATGGATTGTGAGATGTAGAGTTTTGTCTCTTGCGAAATGAATTTTACAACAGTAGGTCCATGTAACTCGGTGTTTGTATAAAAGTCAACCTTGGCCGACACGTTTGGAGACGCGATATTTTACAAGCTACCTGTTCAACAAACGGAAGATATAATGTGACAAATGTAAGGGAAATGTAAGAAGAATGCAATTAACCTCTTCAAGAGGAGAATGGCGATAAATTATAGATTTTCCGCTGTTCTAGATGTTCTTGCAAGTCTTTACTTATTTGAGACCTCTATCTTAATTTTAGAGCGTTGTCTCTTCCTGCAAGACAGGATAAACAGACATAAGGAAAGATGAATGAGCAGAAACCATTAAATCGACCCAGTATCTTGGATAGGTCAGAAAAAATGGACGTATAGTTTATGGCGTCTATAGTGCATATTTCTAAGAGGGCAAAGAGCAAATGTGTTAGTGTACTGCCACCCTCTTGATACTAGCTATAAAAATCCGAAAAAAATCGAACACAATTTTTTTTGAAATTTTTAATTTCTCTTCCCGCATAATTTTTTTTTTTTTTTTAATGTGCTTACAGTGCGCTTAACCACAGAATGATTTAAGTGAATTCTGACATTCAGGTGAAATCAAGTAAGATGATTAAATAAATATTATTAAATATAAAATTAAATTAACAAAAAATCGTAATTCAGTGAAAGTATGTTGAAATCCAGTTATCAGGTAAAGGAGATTCACCTCATTTTTTTTTGCTTTTTTTTTTTTTTGTAATATGATCGATAATAGAGTTCAGCCATACGTTGGCTTATTGACTGCATTAACAAGAAACAAAAAAATGTAGCCCTTAGCAAACCAACGGACACCGAAGCAAAATAATTGATACAAGGAATGACGTATGGATCGTATGTCATTTAAATGAAAATGTACATACAACCGGAAGCATAAGTTACTCGTCCCTTAAATACTCAACATTTCCTTGTCTTTTTTTTTTTCTTTTTAATTTTTTTTCAATTTTCATACTCACATACACATGTTTGTACGTAGACAAAAAGCTAAATGTTTGTGGGTCAAGATTACTACTTGCTTAACAATTTGAATGCCACTAATGTTAAGAGAAATGTTTGATTAAATCAATAAAAACTCAATTTCAGGGTAAAGGCATTATAATAAGATTTCTTATATACATACATGCAACTTATATTTTGTATAAAAAAAAAGTAAAAAAATAAAAAATATTTTGTTTACATATATCATTTATGTATGATAAACTTAAATTAATATTTTTTTTTGACTTTTGAAAACAAAATAAATGCCTTTTACTTATGTGGCTTTATTCGATTTATTTATTTATTTATAATAATTTCTAAATTACATAATTTTTTTTTTTTCTTTTTTGTAAATCATGCTAACGACAGCACTAGATATGTAATATGTACAAAGGAAGCCTTAAGTGAATTAATAAAGATATTAACAAACTGGAAGGAAAAGTGTTTTTATCTATAATTTCGTAAACACATTTTCTAAATATCATAAATCATTAGCTAAGGAAACCAGAAAGGTTTGTATGTGTTTTGCATTTACTTAATAGATGTTCTTGGAATTAATTTCAAAAATTAATTACATATCTTATATTACTAAGGACATAAACATGGCAAAAGATTTACAAGACGTTATCTACACGTGCGTGTACGTTTATGTGTACGTTCAGTGTGTTTGTATTGACATTTCTATATGTGTTTATCATTTTATAGATCATTAAGAGCTAAATTTAAGCAAACTTTATATATATATATATATATATATATATAT
Organism: Glossina morsitans morsitans; assembly: GCA_001077435.1. NCBI lineage: Eukaryota > Metazoa > Arthropoda > Insecta > Diptera > Glossinidae > Glossina > Glossina morsitans. Next base: position 61,324 of record CCAG010016125.1, on the reverse strand, counting down.
ATATATATATATATATATATATATATGCATGTATCTTAATCTGTTTTCTTGCCCGCTTGCCTTATCTTAGCCTGATTTTATACTCTTTGCACAATCAATTTTAATCCATTTATTAGATGTGTGCTTGCTTGTTGACCTAACTTACCATTACTGTTGTTGAGTAGAAAATAAACGTCTCTACCGAAAAGGAAAATGATAAATTTCCATTTACTGTAAACAGAAAACTGTAAACTCACATTTACATGCACGCATCTACACACTCTCAGAACATTACTTGACTATTGCATTTGTTATTATTGCCAGGAAACGATATGGATTATCTCTTGGCAATTTTGTAGATATCGAATATAGAATTCATATTTTCACTCGATTAATATGAAATGCATAACGTTTTCATACATATATATCTGTCAATGTATTATTTTTCAATAAAAAACTTTCATCAAATTTCCTAGACTGACCTCTTTAGCTACACCGCGAACATTTTTCACGGAATAGAATGGAAACACTTTTTGACTTCCCTTGTCATACGTAATAAATGTTCCTTTTATATGAAAATAAAGGGTCAGTCTGTAGTGTTTTATAAAGAAAACTGATGATTCATAATAAAGGTTTAGTGGAATAAATTGAGAGCATATGAGATTGATTGTTCGAAGCCAAGACTTCTTAAAGACGGATAAGCTTATCTATGGTAACAGTTTTTTATGCAAATCGATTAAATTGTGCTATGTGGATTGTTCAATGTATTACTTTTCAACAAATTTTAAACAAAAAATTGTCATCACCGCGAATATTTTTCACGGAATAGAATGGAAACATTTTTTGGCTTCCCTTGCCATACGTAATAAATGTTCCTTTTATATGAAAATAAAGGGTCAGTCTGTAGTGTTTTATAGAGAAAACTGGTGATTCAGAATTAAGGTTTACTGGAAACTGTGCGATGTGAATTGTTCAATAGGCGACTTTACCGACAACTGCAACGTTTTAACTTGTTTTTCACTTACATAGAGCAGATATTACCCCACAATTTTGTAAATTAATATCATAAACATACAGCGACATAAATACAATATTTGAATTAATACACAGTAAGCGCGATTGAAAACCTATCGTGTGATAGGTGTAGATGTGTGACATCGCGGTAATAATAACGTGTCATCAATTACATGTGTTAACTTTAATTAACGAGCATTCATATATATGTATATTATAAAATGAAAACCATGGTTTCAATATAATTTTCGACTATCATATTGGGATATTCAATATAATGACTTACCGGAGCATATGTGTTAATACAATCAAACATAAATGTATATGATTGTGATGTTGTTGACAGCGGAACACGAATAACTGCACTCATTGAATTATTAAAAAGAGGATAGTGTTTCCATTAAACAAACTTATTAAGTGCCTTGAGCATACTTATCCCATCTAAACCTACTGGAGTGCTCTTTCTCAATTACGCCATAATCTGGTTTAACTTGCCTTAAAATTTGAAAAAGATTTGTTTTAAATTTATGCGAAAGAGTCAAAGGAGGGAGACATCAGGCGAACGTCGCTTAAATACGGAAGTTAGCAAATCGGAATTCCAACAAACGAGTCACATTTATTTTTATACCAAATCACCAAAGGATGGTAAGGTATATTCATATTGTCAACACATTTTGAACGGCCAGAAGAAAGATTCAACGACCTCACAAAGTATGTATATTCTTGTTCAACATCAAATTCTGGATCCATTTAAGAATGTCCGTCAGTCCGTCCATCCGTCTGTGGTGCTATCTGCTAGAAACATTGGAAATTCTTGCATGCAGGTTGATATTGAAAGTGGGCCAAATTGGTCGAAAGATATGCCTACAGTACTATGTAAACTGAGAGCATGTTTGCTTTTCAAAAAGAATCAAAAATTGGTTTTTCCTCATTGCTTCGACACTACAACAGATAAATCTACAAAAATTTCAACGCAATTTCTATGAGCTATGCTTTAATGGCTGTACAAAAATATAAAAAATCTACCACACCCACTCAATTTTATAGTGTGTCATAATTTCATTTTCTTTGTAAGTAAATTACGACGCATAGAACCAAACTTCAAAGTGTAAAAGTTCTTGGCCTGCTTCAAATTGGAAATCCACCTAAGCATGTTTCTCTGTTGGGCTGTCCATCTATTGCAATTGTTTAGTATTTGTTTTAAAAAATGAAGATATCGCCTGCAATTTTACAAAATTATCTAAAAAGCACCTCAACTTTTCACAGAACCCACCCGCAAAGCGGATTTATTACTCATAAAGTACAACACGTATGCATTATAAAAATTTTCACTTTTATACTGAAAATGAAAAAATCTTCCGCCCCCATCTGCCTGGGCATCAAAGATTCGTCCACGATCGAATAAAATTTTCTTACTTGTTACGCATATAGTCGTAACTAGGAGTCGTCGAAATCTGATTCGTGTTCTAATACCGAGAGACGTGATAAAGTTAAATAAAGTCAGTATTACTCTGAATCTTGACCTCATTGGACTTTACTATCCTAGGTAAACTTGCTTCGAGATTTGGTTTGTAAAAGGGCGCAACTTCTCAATTAGTTCCTCATTTAAATCCGGAACTAATCTTATTGAGTACTTAAATATCGTATTACTTTGCCACTTTTCCAACTTTCCTCACCACCACAGTTAGTCACCACAACGTCTTCATTTCTGCAGCAAACATAAGAAATTTGTATGTCTTTTGAAATTAGGTTTTTATTAAAATCGGTTATGCGCTTGGTGCTTCCACGTACATCACGTAATCCCGAGGTGGAGGTAAAACACGAGGGCCTTTAAAGTTTCAATAAACATTCTTTGCCTTTCTCTGCGCCGCTATTTCTCAAATTTACTGCTACTTTGCGCAGTTTTTCTTAGGTTTTCAAAGTTGGGTCTTCTGAACGTTAGAAATACTCGGTCAAAATTAGCGTATTCTTGCATCAAGTGGATCTGCCTCACGTGTTTCATTCCGGATATAAATTTGCATACGCCGATTATTACTTTCCATTTTTGTATCAAAAAGAGTAAGAGAGGGTACGATACCGTTGACGGGAATTTGTTATTTAAACAGAGAGAAAGGGAACAGAGAGAAGGGAAAGAGATGAATGAACACATCCTAAGAACCCGTTCGAAACAAGCATAATACAGCTGCACTTACTCTGGAAAAGTTCAATTCTCTTCATCATTTCACTACAGTGCCTGTGTCAAAACCCTGCAAATATCACTCCTTTGTGACACTTATGCTTCCGCGTGAGTGCTGCTGTTCGCAAAAGCAAAACAAAATCTACTTCGTCGTAAAAAAAGATTTGAATCTTTTTGAGTTCATATTGTTCAAAAAGCTCAACGCGATCTCGAGAAATTATCTGCATCGATGCATAGATTAAATATTGTTTTAACTTAACCGGCTCAGGCGAAGCCAACTACAAGAAATTTCGATTATTTTCCTATTAAAAATCCTTTTCTTTCAAAATATTCGTTATTTTTTCGACAGAGGTTTTCTGATAAATTCAATTTATTGATATTGCGTATTAAGTCCGTGTTCAATTTTCCTTTTATTCCTTTTTTTCATGTAAAACTAAATTATTCCATTTTTATTTCATTTAATTTAATTTAAAAGTTTTTTCATGTTAATTTTTGATCGTTCACTGATGCGACTGATAACGACGATTAGCCAAAGAAAAACTGTTACTTAAAAAAAAAAAACAACGATTATAAATATCGGTCTAATTTCTATATATAGTGAGCATGTGCTCGCACGCAAGTATTCGCTCGCATTGTATTCAGTTGTAAACAATTTCGCAATTAACGCTTAAATAAACGCAAAGAAAATGTCTTTAAATATTTCCTTTTTTTTTCATATAATTTAAAGATTAAACATTTAAGAAATTTCATGTTATTAATTTTTAACTTATAATTAAAATTCAGCAAAGGTAAACTTAAGCAAAAACTTTCAGATGCAAATGATTTCAGTGCTAATAAAAAGCTTGATATTAGTGTCATTTTTAATAAGTGCATATGTAAGCATTGTGTGTGTGTGTGTGTGTGTGTGTGTGTGTGTGTGTGTGTGTGTGTGTGTGTGTGTGTGTGTGTGTGTGTGTGTGTGTAGGTACGTTGATATTTTCGTATACATGTCTCTCGTGTATTTCGTGTGCGTGCGTGTCTGTGCGTGTGTGTGCGTGTGTGTGTGATTATTACGATGACAAAAGACGATGTTCAACTACTCGTCATATTCATCTTCTTCATCGGCGTCATCACTTCCCATATCGTTATCATAATCACCGGCATCTCCACCACTAACTGTCAAGTCAATGGTTGGCTCTTCTTGATAAATTTCTTCTTCGGCAGTGGCTGTTGTTGTTGTTATTGGTGAAACAGGTTCTTCGACAATCGGCTCGGCAGTTTCAGTTACGGCAGTGGTGCTTTGCTCAGGTTCGGCGACAGCGTTCTCTTTAACCTCTTGCTGCATGGCTTGCAATTCTTGGGCGGCAATTTCGGATTCTTGACGAGCTATTTCCGCTAGTTCAGCGGCTTGACGAGCCAGTTCTGCTTCTTGTTCTTCAGCGGCTTGCTTCTCAATTTCAGCTAAACGACTGAGCTCTTCTTCGCGTATACGCTGCTCCTCGGCTAAGCGAGCAGCTTCTTCGGCTTTGCGTGCCGCCTCCTCAGCTGCCTTGGCTTCTGCGGCTAATCTTGCTTCCTCAGCCAGTCTGGCTTCTTCAGCTTTTTTGGCTTCCTCACGCCGTTTAGCTTCTTCGGCTTTTTTGGCCTCCTCCGCCAAGCGGGTCATCTCCGCTTCCTCAGCTTTACGTTTTGCCTCTTCCTCTTTAGCTCTGTAAAACATTAAAAACATTACATGTAAGATCGTCTTTATTGTTTAGAAGAGAGATGCTATAAGCTTCAGCTACATAATTTTTTATTTTACGATTCTCGTATATATAAAAATAGTTACAAATGGTTTGCTCTTCTTAGATTTATATGCAACTGACATACTTTTTCTCGGCTTCCTTGGCTGTTTTGAGGTCTTCTTCGGCTTGTCTTTCAAGCTCAGCTTCTACGCGCTTCTTTTCTTCTTCCTCAGCTAAACGTGCAGACTCTTCGGCTAGTTTGGCTTTACGTTCCGCTTCGGCTCGTTTCTTTTCCGCAATTTCTTCCGCCTTGCGTTTAGCTTCTTCCTCCAAGGCTCTTCAATCCGGGAAAGAAAAATTAAATACATTTTTGCTAAATACTTTTATTTTCTATTTGTCGTTTTACTTTTGCTCGCGACGTTTCTTTTCGTCCAAACGTTGTGCCTTCTTTTTCTCCAATTCGACTACGTCCAAGACTTCTTCGTTTAGAGTCATTAAACGTTCTTGACGTAAACGTTGTTTCTCTTTCATTTCTTCATCTTCTTCGGGTTCCTCGAGAGGTCGTGGGGCAGAAAATTTCCGTGAAGGACGATAAGGATCCAAATCGGGATCTAAAAATGCATTTTATAGAAAAAAAATTTTTAATTTTAAAACAAATTTTCCTTTTATTAATTAATTGCAGTAATATTAATATTGAAAGTTAAAAGTAAAAACAAATTCAATTCCTCTGATCATGAATTCTTTGTTACTTGTATTGAGAACAATGATTTTTCATTTTGTTTTCTTTCTTGTTTTTTTCTTTTTATGTTTATTAAAGAAATTAAAAACAAAACAATATGTATATATATACTATATACACATATATGTATATATATAAAATTATGTGTAAATGTGTATCCTATATACTTACACGATTGTCTAGAATGATCCTGCGTGTTTAACGTTATTGACTGAATGAAATTTTAGCAAATCTTTGCGTCCACATACGATATTTGGATTTGCATGTTGATATTGATATAATTAACAAAGTTGGTAATATATTTACATATATATATAGACAAACATAAGTAAATTAATGTTAATCTTATTTGTTTTAAAGCAAATCATGTTTGAAAGAAACTTTGCAGCGAAATGATTAAAAATGAACTAAATGATTGACCAATCAAGCCTTGGGAGTAAACGTTAATGTGACAAACACAAATGAATGGTTGAACGTGTGAAGCTGCACTTTGGTTTGGCAATAAACAAAGCTCTTAAGCAGAAAGTTGCAAGCCGTAATTTTCAATGCCCATTGCATCTGGCTTTGCTTTCCCCTTGCACTAGCACCTTGAGATAGTAGCGTATTACATTTATACGGATTTATGCAACATTCGGAAGGACTTGAAGTCGATCCATTTTTTTATTATACCAATGAATAGTTTTAAGCGCGCTTGCCCGTTCGTCTGTCTGATATGGGTGCTTGTACTATTGCTTGACACTATTTTCGAGGCATTACATAGTACACTAAAATTTTTTTTTATCCGAAGCCGAACAAGGACTGACACTATTGAACATCGACTGGATGCGATTGATTTTACGACCTCTACGACGTCCATATAAACATTTGTTTCCAAAACTCCAACTTCCAACTTCAATATTTCTCGACGATAACAAGTAAAAATAGTATTTTGGCATATCAGATGAATGTAGAGGATTTCCAAGGGATGGGACCATTTCATGAAGGCCTTGCCACAGACAATAAGCAACAAGACTTCATTTTCTTCACTTTCACTTTACGATGAAATTTGGTACATAACAGTGATTTGATATGAAAATTATGCGGATATATTTATCGGACCCCTTCCCATATTATACTTTGAAAAACTTTACATGGGCAATAAGCTTCCCCCTTCGGTATTTTATGACAAAGATAAGCAAAGAATTTCCTGTACATAGTCGGCTACTAAGTCTTCTGCATACACAATGCTTTAACATTAGTTTCCAAATATTTTATTATTCTTTATTATCACATCACGTTTGTCATGACATTATCGAACTATTCGAAAGCCAATGACAAAGCAGATTTGTAATAAAAAACTAAGAAAATAACATTCGGGCCGTCACCGTCAACCTAAGAAAGACCAAAACACAAAAAAAGGAAAGAACAACATTTTCATATTCTTCAATACTGAGTGGGCGCGGTTGAACTTTTCTATTTTCAGAACAAAAGTGAAAATTTAAATAGCGTAAGAGTTGTACTTTATGAGCAACAAGCAAATAACTCGAAAAGCAAAGGTTTTGTCGCGTAAGCGTGTGGGCGTTGGTAGGCGGGTCCTTTGAAAGCTAAGGTCGTTTTCAAAATCGTGCGGAATTGTGCATTTGATATCTTCATTTTCCGGGCGAGAGAATCTTTGCCACAGATACTACAAAGTTGGGTAGACGGACAGATGGACATGCCTACATCGATTCGGGATTTGATGCCGGCCAAAACTATATATACTTTGTGGGGTCTCTGAAGATTTCTTATGGGCATTGTAAATGCGTTGATAAAACGAATATACCCCTCAATCTTCGGTGATGGGTATACAAAGTAAAGACTGGTTAAATGGATATCTTCATGTTCCGAACGTGACAATGTTTGCCACGGATACTACAGAGTTAGGTAGGCGGGCATATGGACATCCCTAAGTTTGAGGCCAGTCAAGACTATATATACTTTGGCAGGTATCTGAAGATTTCTTATGGGCGTTGCAAATGCTTTGATGAATGAATGAATATACCCTTAATGCTCGGTGATGGATGTAAAAAGTAAACACTGATACTTTCAGTGAGAAGCGTAGGTCGTGTTTCAATATTGGCTTTACCCGCCCACAAAAGATGAAAATCTCAAACGAACTCAAGCAAAAGCTGAAACTTTGAATAAATTTTTTTTTAGTTATGAAAACTGAAGCTTTCTGAGCATTTTTATTATGCTCCCGTTTGATAAATAATTAATAATTTACAAGAAAAAAAAAACCTGGAAACGATTAAAATGAATACAAGTAAAATGATACTTTCATTATATTTCTACCAAGGATGAGACAACAACAAATATTGGCTTGAAATCTAAAAGACTAGGGTGTAAATGTCTCCTATTTAGCTAAGACAACCGGAGATGACGTCGGTTATATGAAATTCATTTTAAACTGACTGACTGACTGAATGAATGAGTGAGTGAAGAAATCAATCTTTGTTTTCAAATATCGTTTTATAAGTAAAGTAAGATAATCTTTTTCATTGAATATATATAATAAATCATGAAAATTTATTTCTCATGTATGTATATAAACAAGTGACATGTGTCAACGTGAATAAAAGGATATATATTTATATGTTTATGAATGTTTATTATGAATTTGCGATAAATATTTACATTTCTACAATTCGTTTTTCGCAATCGATCATATTTTATATAGAAAAAATTTTATAGATTAAAAAAACGTATTCAAATTGATATGATTTATACACGCAACTGTCTGTTATATTATAAATAATTTTTTGCAGTTTAAAATTTATTTTACCAAAATATTAACGCGATTTGTTCGTGTAAAGCGAACGACTTTTTGCTTTTTTTTTTTTTTTTTTTGTTATAAATTGATGCCAAACAAAAATAAACAAAATAAAAAAGAGAGAAAAAAAAGAGGAATTTATTAAAATGCGCAAATTAAAATTATTACAAATTAATGCCTTAACACGTCTCTACGTAAGCGTCAGCGTGAACGTATTCAAGGCGATCAGAATTATGTTGGCGATAATAATAAATGAAATATATTAAATAAAATATGATCGCCTGTACAACTATATATATATATGTGAACATGTATTTAAATAAATTTTTTCACACACACAATCAAGCACACACTAAAACCCTCAATGTTCACCCCCTTTACGGCCGATACCGGGTAACGGCAGTTATTTATGGATTCTGTTTCCTTATAGAAAATTATGCCAATGCTAAGTGGAAGAGTCAACGGAGGATAAGGGGAAGAGTAAGGAAAATAAATGGGTCAAGGCCATTTAATTAGACTAATCGATTAATAAATATTACAAAGCGTTCATTCATATCATGCGTTGTATACATTCACCTCCTCGCCAAATATCGCCCAAGGTACTGCGATAATAGAATGAAATAGAAAGAAGAAAACACCCATCCACCCACCCACTAATGTAATGTAAACGCCTAGAAAAGATGTTTATTAACGACCCTCAAATCAAGGAAAGGAAACACATGTTAATTTACGTAAATGATAAATATTTTCATTTTCGGATCGGCTAGTAGTCTACATGTACATTTGTATATTATTCTCATTAATATTCTAGTGTTTTACATAAATCTTTCATTTCATCATTCACTGTCTCTTTCTATAGAAGTTTTCTTTACAAAGAAAAATAAAAAAAAGATAAAAATAATAATGATTAAATAAATAAATAAATCCAAAAATATTTCTCTATATCGGTTTTATATTTCATATAATTTTTTCTATATAATATATACATATATTTGTATATATATATATACATATATATATGTATAAATACAAATCAAATGCATAAAAATAATTTTGAAAAAATTTTTCGTAAAGCTTGAAATGAAAATGATGGGATATTTTGTATTGTTGTTGTTGTTGTTTTTCGTTTCTCTTTTTTCGTGTATTACTTATATGTATATGTATATGTTTAGCCACATAAACCATTTGTGGTAGATATTGCGCTTTCGTATGAGAAATTCAATGATACATATAATAGTATTTTTTTTTTTTTTTTTTTTTAAATAAATACAATAAGCAAATCGAACACATTTTAATAATAATTTCATTTTCAATAAAACACATACACACACATATATATAAATACATATATATATTTATCAGTTAGGCTTCAACCTCAGCAGCGCATACTACATAAAATCGGGGATATCATAGAATAAGAAACAAAAAAAAAGAAGAAGAAAATGTTTAACGTTAGTAATCAAATTGAAAAAATATCGTTCAAAAGAAATCAATGAAAAACTTTGATTTGTTAATCACAAATGTAAGTGTAGGGAGTGAAAAATTAATTAATTCATTCATTCATGGACTCAATAATTTTCTTTTGCTTCATTTCATTATGATTTTCATAAAATTTTCAATGGCTTTGCGCAGATGCGCGGATGTATGCAACATCCAGAGGAACTTGAGATAAACTCACCATTTATTATATCGATTGCGATCTAAGGTCCGTCGGCCGCCATTCTATTCAAGCCTACAGTTGTGTACAGGCAAACATATTTGAGATATTTTGGTGAAATTTGGTATCTTAACGCAACGCCCGCAAGGACTTGAGATAAACTCAGAAAATGATTCTAAGCTTGTCTATCCCTATTTCTGTCTATCTGTCCATGTATTGTTTTGTTCGACTTGCTGCGCATCGTTTAAATTAAATTTTAATTTTTTAAAGCACTGCCAATACTTTGTATGTAAAAAGCTATAAAATTGTAATTTCCACATGCGCAAGTGCTGTTCTACAACTTCACGTAACATTATAATGTGCTGTATTATCAATCCTGACCAACACCTTTTCAAATGTAGAGAATGCCCTTTTACTAGCGACATATACAACATAAGTCCGAATCAGCCCCAAAAACTCATAAGGCGAAGAGTGTTGCTTTGGTGTTTAAGTAGAAGTAAGAGCTGCTCGTATCGGAAACTTAAAAAGCCTTGATGCGAATCGTTAATAGAATTGTGAAAGCGTAAATATCTTTGCAATCCAGGTTAGGAATTATTTCTTTCGATTGACATTTCTGTCAACCGATGTTGAATTGTCTTTCTGAACAATGCCTCCTTTCTACAAACGATACCTAAAAGCTGGGAATTTTTCTCTCTTATGCCACAGAAATCAGATCTTGTCAAAAAGATAGGGAGGTGTAGCTAACAATGAACAATACCTTGAAGAAATTATTGTATTCTCAAAGCCTCAATAGATCCGTTTTTTTTAGTTTTTCTTTTTTTCATAAAAAACGAATTGGAAATTATTTTCACAGCATGTAGTAGAAAAACTTCTTATATCCTACAACAGAACGAATCAACCCTTTGTTCTCTAAAAATGCAGCGAGAAGTAACGCTCGCGGCTTAGATATTTAAACTCACGATAAGCTGCGTATTTCACAATAAAGCAAGCAGCCATGTAGGTCAGGTATTTTGAAATTTACGGTGAACTTGTTGTCATCCATTGGCGAAAATAATCGCAAATGTGTGTGTCAGTTGAATGAAACAAAATAATGTAACTTTGTAACAAAATATTAAACGTGAGCTTAATAGAGTTTACAGAGCTGCCAATATGAAGAATAAGTCAGGGCAATAATCAACGAGAAATTATACTCTAAAGTGTATGAAATAAAAGTTTAAAAAAAAGCGCAGCGATTTTTTGTACCAATTGTTATGTATACACTACTACCTGACTGTTATTTGAAACCTGTCTATTTTTCCTATGTATGCTTGAACAGATTAATTTCGTGTTGACCTTCATTCGTTTTTTTTCTTAAAGTATTTACAAGAATTATTGTCTGAATTGAACTAATTTTCTCTGTCCGTCTGCTCGTCTGTCTTATTTTCTTGTCCTATTCTGTTTTCGAGATGTTCTGACGAAATTCGACGCATCGACATGTTGTGGCCCAAGCACGGATGCCATTGAAAACGGTTCGGATCGAACGATGTTTCGGGCACTTCCCATATATCAACTTTCTCTAAGTTAAACTACAAAGGGTAATTGTATTAAGTGGGCCGTATTTAATGGCGGGCCGTGTCCCATTACAGAATTTTTACTTATTTTCATTTATTTTTTTTATTTATTTTTGCTTCTCACGTTTTATTGAATCCATAAATTTTTATGATAAAATATGTAATGCTTTAAATTATTTACAAATGTTCATATGATGAAATAAAATGAAAAATTTTTTATGCATTCGTATAACGAATTAAAATACTTACCTGTATCGACACTCTCCACTTTTTCATCTACTTCTACTTTTTTCTCACTTTTAACTGTGGGGTGTCGCAAATACCAGGATAAGAGATTAATATCAGTACGTAACCTATCCGAGTCAAACATGGGCCTTCTTAGATCATAAGATCTATTTCCGCATATCCTTACGGATGCTAGATGACTTTTACCTTTTATTCAAATTTTAACAAGGCACAATTATTATTATTATTGTTATTCATTAGCAAACTGTTTATAAAACACATTTAAAAATGTGCTCCGCCACAAATCCTCATATAAATACATATGTAGTTATGCTAGTTATCTTACATATACCCATGAGTTTGATTATGCAAATTGAAATTTACATACCGACATATTTGCGAGCTGGCTCTGGATACATGGACATCTTATGCACTTCTTTAGCAACATGACGTACGGGATTTGTTATACGAGAAACATAGGCATCAAGAGCTAACTTAGATGTAGGTTCATAGCTATTCATACATAGACGTCACCAACAAAATGTCAACACATAATGAAACGCTAACATCTTCACGAAATGATTATCAAATTTAAATCTTATACAGCACTTACCCGATGACTGGGAAAGGTGTAGTGCTGCGTGAATAGCGTGTAACCGGTGTATGTACATCACGCGCCAGTGATTGAGCTTTATAGCGTATACGATTAGCTTCATCGTGGAAGACCTATTTACATGAAATTTATTTAAAATTAAAATTTTCCATGTTGCAGCGCAATGACATAATAATAACAACAAAAACAAGAAACAAGAAACAAGAAACAAGAAACAAGAAAAAAAAGAAACAACGAAAACTTACAGTATAGGGTTCAGTGCCTAGATAACTGCTTATGGCCCGCGAACCAAAAAGTGGCAAATTTCTCTTCAAATATGAAGGTGTAATGCGAGCCGGTGAAGTTGTTACTCTAACTGGAGTGACCGAACGTGTATACAGGCGTGAGATGGGCGTGTAGTAATAGGATGGTGTATTGGTAGACGTGTACACATAAGAGGATGGTGTTGTATAAGACGAAACATAAGTTGATGGCACATATGATGAGACATAACTTGTTGGTATATAAGGAGAAGCGTAAGAATATAACGTTGGTGAGGTGTAAGTGTACGAAGAACTATAACGATCCGGCGTCGTGACAACACGAGTTGTGCGTACCACGCGCACTGGTGACGGACTGCGTATAACACGTGTATAAACTCGAGCTGGGGAAGTCACAATTCGAACAGGCGATGCGATCACACGACTTCCACGAGTATAAGAAGTGGTCGAGTAGATAGGATAACTTGTTTTGTATACCTAACAAATTGTTTTTGCTTTTTATATATTTTGTGCATTTTATCAAACATCTGAGTGAACAACAATAACAGTTGACGATGGTAGTGAAGTGAAATGACGCATTAAAATGAATGAAAGTTGAAAGAAAGTTCTATAAAACTATATCCCGCAATGATTTTAAAAGACTGTAAATGAATATTTCTATTAAGATGTTTGATAGTAATATACGGCGAACGCGAAAAGCATCCAAAAGATTTCAAACCCTGCGACATCCGCAAAGTGGTTTTATAGAAAACATATATCGAGTTAGTAAAACGATTGATTAAATTCTAATTCGAAATTTTAATCTCGCAAAAAGAGCTCGTTCCTATGATTCATAAGAATGTAACGAATATTGCAGCGAGTGCCTTGTAATCTGGTAAAGTTTATCGTAATCTCTTACATTGTGTTGCAAGAAGACAAAGCACAATAATGGAAGTAGTTTTTTCCTACAGCGAACATGTCGCCGCACTGCAGTTCAAAACGGATAAAATTGGTCATGTATCAGAATGTAACGAAAATAAAGAAATCGTGTTTGAGCAAATGCGCACGCACACATCGTCTTATAAAGTCTAAGACGATCTTCTTCTTCACAATCGATTAACTTGATACGAAGCGTCCTTGGAGTGTAACGAAAGGAATGATTGTATCAAAATGGAAATAAGTAAAAACAATGAAATTAGAAATTCACAAATCCCTTTACTCTGTCTGCTGCAACTGAAAGTCATTAATTTAATAAGAATTTTGTTATTTTAAAAGTATGAAAGCAAGTGCGTTGAAAAAGTCTTCTATAGGAGAGATTCCAAAAAATATCCGAAACTAGTCTAAGATTAACACTATAAACTTATATGTCAAACTATCATTCTGAAGTGTAAGGTATGTAATGGCTCGATTCGGCGACTGTAACATTTCAAGTTATTATCAAATATTATTTTAATCTTGCGAACATTGCTTTCATTCTACATATATACACTTTAAGCGACATATACTTTAAGCTACGTTTTCAAATTGAAGAGAAGCAATAAACGTAGAGTGCAAAGCCAATTTGTTATATTGTACTGAAAATATATGGACTCTGGATATATAGAACAATTTATGCTTTTTATGCTTCTTTTTACTTTGTACAGCCTACGCCACTTGTGGCCAACAAAAAACTTGAGATATGCCCAAGTTTTATTATGCCGATCCATTCAGAATCACTTTCTAATTTGTTTTAACCGTGTTTGTCCGTCTGTCTGTGTACCCATAAACTGACTTAATTGTGATGAGTCGTTATATGAGTAACCCACTATAGCGTTTCTTATCTATTATAAGTCTTTCCGTCTTCCCACATAGTGACTTTTATTGATATGAGTGGCCCATTGTAGCGTTTCATATCTAAGATATCACTTTAACAAGCATAGTGACTGTAGTCCCAGCGTTATCTTTAAGAAAAGTGAAATGCGAATGTGTTTAATGTTCAAATGTGTAGGATAAGGAGCGAGCGAGAGAGAGGTGATAATAAATGAAGTGCATGTAGAATAATACAACATAAAATATTCCAAATACTTACACGTGACACCTTTGTTACAACAGGATACTAAAAATCAAATAATCATTTAAAAAAAAAAAATTTGTTAAATTGATTGCATATTGGTTTTTTTTTAACTTTTACAGTTATATCTAACGGTAATCAAAATCATTCTTTTAACGTCTGTTGAAAAAAGTACACCTAATAAATAATTAAAAGATGAAGTAAATAATAAATAAATAATAAAAAAAAAATCAAATTAACGAAAATGATCTCGCTCGCTATGTAAGCCCTATGGGACTTTCATAGATATGCAATTCTAATCAAAAATTCATAGTGAAACTCCATTGGCTATTAATCATTTGTTCGAGAGTTAAGTTATATCGCATTACCAGAACCATTAGGAAAATTCAATAATTTTTTCGAAGAATTACAAAAAAAAATGTGTATTAAGTAAAAGAAAAACTTTATTGATTCATTAATGTAGTTATATAACAAATATGTGTGTGTGTGTGTTTTAAATTATAAATCACTTATTTGCAGGTTTATAAACATTGTGGTTTTATTTTTTAAATGAAATATTAATTTTAATTGTTGCAAAAGTTAGTTCAATCATCGCAAAGAACGGAGTTAAAAAACAACTATAAACTAAAAAAAAAATCTTTGGAAAAAATTTCTGTTTCTTTTTTTTAACGTTTTTTTTTTTTTTTTCATAGATATAGTATAACGGGAAACATATGATTTACAAAAGTGTGTGCGTGGGTTAGTATAAAACACATTTATATATATATTCGATATAAGAAAAAAAAATTTTTTTTTTTAAAACAAAAAAAAAGAAGAAATTAAAGCAATCAGTGTGTGGGCATCAAGTTGTTGCTGCATTAATTAACGATTGATTGCAGAGAGAGGCTTAGACACGGTATGAGTAGTGGCGATAACGTGTACCGCCGGGCAATACACCAGATGTAGTCGACGAGTAACTGTAACCACCTGGGCCACCGCCTGTAGTACTTGTACGTTCAGTGGAGTAATTGTAAGCACCGCCGGGACCGCTGCGAGCCGAAGATTCATATGAAGACTGATATGATGAACGTTCCGGCCGATAAGAGTATGGATTACTGGAATCGTAATTGCTCTTCTCTACCGATGATTTATACGAATACGAATAATCGGAAGTACCATGCGTGCGATGACTGCCTGGTCGATCAGTGGCAAGATCCAAGCGAGGAGTCTGCGAATTTTTTAAGTAAAATAAATTTTTGCTTTCTTTTATATTTCTCTATATTATCACTAATTAAAAAAAAAAAAAACATATCAATCTATCACTAAAAAAAAAAATAAAAAATAAAAAAGAAAATAAAAGCAAACTAAAAACTACAAACTACAAACTACTCCATGAATGCTTTACATACTTTCTTCGGGTAAACACCACATGTCTCAATCTTTAATTGTAATTGAGCCGACTTGCTGTATTGCCTTTAATCTTGATAACGCGGTCTTACGTTGTTGATACGATAGAAAAAGTTATTGCAAAAACCCAATAAAAAAAAACAACTTTTGAAATTCAATCTACGATATGTAAGGAAATTGAAACATGTTTGAATTTCACGTTAATTAAAAAGAAAAAAAAACAAATTTTGCACTACTGGTCACAGCAAAGAGAAGCATCAAAAAAACAGAGCAAAGGAACTCAAAAAAATATGTTTTCGTTTTTCCTTTCTTTTTTTTCTTTTCTTTTTTAATTAAAAGTTTTATATATAGAAAAAAAAAAAAACAGGTAGGCTTTTATTAATAAATGTATCGGGTAACGAGAGCACCAGATTTCTCATTACGATATGTTTCACGTTTAATCGGTAACGATTCAGAAGCGGCACGATGTTTACGTGGCAACACTATATCTAAACTGTCGCGCGCTGTACGTGCTGCCGTATTACCACCAACGTCCACCGTATCGATATGTTGACGAACCATATTTAATATGCGTTCACGATTTTTATCACGTGCCGGTATATATGGTTTAATTGGTTGATGTAGTACTTCATAATCGGGTTTTATAGCGGCCCGATTTATAGGATCCAGTATTGAAGTATGCCGCTTATTACGCTCTGACCGATATTGGCCGAAAGCGGTAATTGGATCCGTTATTAACGATGGCCTCGGTACATATGGACATTTTTCCCAGTCAATTGGTGTTCTAGTCTGTAATGCCCATATAGAGGGAGATATATATTTGATATTAACCAACCACAAAAGAATCTTTGCTTTTATAGATTTTCTATTAACTATTATATAACAAGGAGCGGTAAGCATCGTGCATACAAAAGCATTTGCTTCATACATTCAATTACTTAAAGCTTAAAAACAGATGACGGGATACACTCATTCATTTTTATCGCTTCGTCTTGCAGGGAAATTTAAAACAAAATTGCCTTAAATATTTACAGCTGTGTTTAAGATGACAAACAAACATTTTTGCGATCTTAGATGTATATATAAGATTATATCGAGTATATAATCAGTAAACATATGCATTGCATTTTGTATTGTATGTACAGCGAATATCTTAATTGCGCGCAGTGTGGTGGTAAGTATTGGAGCATGTGTGTGTTGTGTTAAACTTTAGTTAAAAAAAACACTTTTTTTTTTGCTTATTTTTAAATGTCTGTACAAAATTTAATGAATTAAAATATTTTTGCGAAAAATAAAATATTAAAAATTTTTCTTCGCTTGAAAGAAAAATAGTTAAAAGAATAAAAGCATTCGGCTTTTACCCACCACTTGCTTTTCATTGCTTTCTTCTAAGCGTAATTTGTCTTGCAGAGGGACAACCGGGATACTTTTTTTTAGGGATATTATAAAAAATGATTCTCAGACACTGACTGTTGGTTACAGGTCCAAATTTAAGGCTGTGCGGACGTTGCAATATCAAAATGCATTTCCATGTTCCATTTCTTTTAAACTGAATCATTTTCTAAACTGATTTAGGCTTGCCTGTCCATCTGTCTGCAACGTATAGGTCGCAAATTTTCGAAATATTTTCATCAAATTTGGCCGTGAGACTAAAGCTATTGAAAAGGGATTGTGTCGAACTGTTGTTACGTCATTAGACGGCGATTACGCCGTATAAAAACTTAACTTGCAAAAGTTTCTTCATAAAAATACTTTTTTCGGCAAAAA
The DNA here is from genome assembly GCA_001077435.1 of Glossina morsitans morsitans. Taxonomy (NCBI): domain Eukaryota; kingdom Metazoa; phylum Arthropoda; class Insecta; order Diptera; family Glossinidae; genus Glossina; species Glossina morsitans. The sequence goes on along the minus strand of CCAG010016125.1, from coordinate 43,438 downwards.
TCGTTGAAAAATAGTGTCTCGGCATAGTAAACGATTCTGAGAATATTTGAATGAAATTTCAAGTCAAACGAGTTTTTATTTCCTTTTTTTTTTATTAAAGGCCATCGGAGGATGTCCACTATTCACTATGTAACGCGGTTACGGTTAGAAAAAAAGGAAGAGAAGTTGAGGTTGGGTCAGTGTTGTGCGTTGTGCGCCGATTAAGCATTCACTGTAAGTGCGACACTAACGTAAACTCTACAAGCGCTTGATATTTGCACCCGTGAACACTGACTTGATGGCCACAATTCTTACGTACTCGGCTACTCATACGACACGTTAAGCTCAAGAAGTGGTTTATTGGCCTTGAATAGTCGTTGTAAGATTATGTTGAAAATTCCTTTCATCTCCACTTGTGAGTTGGTATTTGCCAACTTATGCAATGCACTCAAAATAGAATACTGAAAAACATTTTTATGGCATGGGTAAAAAAACATGTTTATAAAACATGTCATGTCAGAACATTCCAAAGGATTTTCCCACAAAACTTATTTTTTTCATTCACATTCTTTTAAGAAACCTGGTGGATTTTCGTTACGTTAGTTTAAACACTTTTTTTGTAAACAAAAAAATGCTTTTTTTCTTATGTCCAAGCTTGAAATTTTTCACTCAAACTCTCGCTAATAACAAAAAAGCTCAATATTTCTAAAATCTCCTGCATAACGCTGCACCTATAGATCTGTATGTTACATGAACAGTCTTTTTTCCTTTTTTTTTGTGTATTTAAATTCCCACCGACTAGAGAATAGACCTGTAGAGCCTGTGACATTTTTTTTTTAAATATACCTCTTTTTTTATAATACTTGTATATATGCTTTATTTATCATTATTCTGTTAACTCTCTTTCCATCACAAAAAAAAAGGTGAAAAATACGCTTTCACTTTATACTGACTACTACAGTGCAATTCATAACGCAAAAAAAAATTTCAAATAAAAAGAATGATAACATGCTCTAAGCGTTCTATTCCGTATGTTATATAATACCTTTAGCTTTCATCTTATAAATTATTGCAAAAGCGTAACATACTCGGGGCATAAGATAATCCGAAGAGTGACATGCTGTAGATAAGACTAAAGAAAAAAAAAAAACTAATAAATAATACAAGCAGCGTAGCAGATCTGAGCAGCGCAGTTATTAGTAGCGTAGAGAAAGAGTTATAGGAGCTGTAAAGACCAGATTGTTCCAAGTTCTGTTAAATTTTTGGAAGGAATTTTAAAGGCTTTTTCTTTACAAGCAACTTTGTCAAATGATTTACGCCATTCCTGGTGATCACGAATACACGTAGAATGCGGTTATTCCGATGCTTTCCTGCTCTTATACTTTACAAACATTTGCCTTAATTAACATAATTTTTATAATGGGTGTAAAAATATGTTTTCCGTCTTATGAACATACACAAATTCTTCCCTTCTCTACCTGCAACTATTCCTAACTACCATTTCCGCCACCACAACCATGCCGTTCACATACAGAGAACGTGCGGCTGACCAGACAAAAAAAAGCAGAAAAAAGCAGAAAACACTACAGTGAATCATAGCCTACCCTTAAATATCCCGCACCATCCCATAGTTATGTATGAAAAACTTTTGAAAATAAGGTTTTATATTGGAAGTGATCGAAAGAGCGATCCGATCCGAACCATTTTCCTTGGGCGAAAGTATGTCAAGCTTCATGAGAAGGCGTCAAATATCTAGTCTGCAAATCGAATACAAGCAAATGAGGCAGACAGACGGACTAACAATCTTAAGTCCCGATTCTGAATCGATCTCAAATCTTTCTGGGTGTTGCCAAAGTGTTCAAAGGGTATAAAAATATTAGAAAACCTTAAAAATAATATAAAAATATTTTGTAACTTAAGATTTTTGAATAAAAATGATAATAATAATTCCTATACACATACATAAATTTTATATTCCATTAGAAAAAAATGTAATTCTTAAGAATAAAATATTTAAAAAACAAAAATTTTCTTTAATATTTAAAAAAAACAAATTTTTTTAACATTATAAGTTTAATTTAATTTAAAAATAAAAAGAAGACAATTTTTTAATACTTAAATAAAAAAAAAAATTTTCAATATTTTACGTTTAATTTAAATTAAAAAAAAAAAATTTCAATTCAAGCTACATCGCGTTATTTCTTAAATAATTGATGAAATATTTTTCCCAATATATAAACTGGCAGTGTTTTAACTTTTCACACACATAAAGCAGGCATATGCATAAGTAGATGGAATTTCCGTCATTTACATATTAATTTAGAAACATAAACCTTGTGCCAAAGATTTTTCTCAAAACGGCAAACATCCTAACGTATCCATGCATATGTTCTTCTTCTTTTAAATACTTCTATATGTATATATATATATATGTTTGTGTGTGTTTTCTCTCATTTTCCAAAAGAAAATATTGAAAAAAATAAAGAAAAAAGAAAAAGTACTTTGAGCAAATTTTATTTATAGACATTGACTGTGCGCGCGCATCTTGCATTACAAAATAGAAGCACAACAACAAACATGTTTTTTTTTTGCTTTTTTCAAGCAAATGAAAGCAAATCAAAAAAACAAGATCCAAGTATATCTGACTAAATTGACCCGGAAAAGTATGTTTAGATTATAAAACATTTAACAGATATGTATAATTGACAGCAACAGATCTGCAACAAATTGTTTCCACAGATATAAAGCAGAAGATAATATTTGTTTATACTTTACGTCTTTACTTACGATAAACAATTTAATATTAAATAGTTGATGATGAGATGAGAAAATTCCATTTTCTAAATTTCTTACATTTTTTTTATAATTAATTTAAAGGAAAAAAAAAAAAAACGTGATTTGAAAATACATCAGAAAAAATGCAAGGAATTCGTTTGAAATGATTTTTTCCCTGAGATTTTCAACAAATTACTAACATTTTTTCACCTTTTCGCCAAATTTCGCATAGATTCGCATAAGTAGGCGTGACTATGAAGTCAGTGATCGCGTACATAAGAATGGTGACTATCAAGTCAGTGTTCACGGGTTCAAAACTCAAGGGCGGGCAGAGTTTACATGGCTGATAGCCATAGTGAGTGCTCAGTCGGCAAAGACATAAGACATTGGGCATGCATTCACTAGGCTACGACCCTTCCCTATCTCTTTCTCTTTCCTCACTTCTTCTTAATCATCACCATATTACATAAGTAGGGAACATTCCCTCAGTGCTGGATTGATCGTATTGAAAAATAGATTACGTAATTGTAGCGGGCTCGAAAAAAATGTTCGCAGACCTTTTTCATAAAAATTCAAATTGAATCTGATTAAAGCAAACATATGCCCTTTTGATTTAGTTGTTCACTGGACCCTTTTTTATTTAAATAATTTATCAAGCGCCCATATTCTCCTTTCAATTATACCCAGTGTATAATACGCATATATATATATGTATATATATATACACTTAATTTTAATTGAAGCTATTTCAACGAATATTGGCTTTTTTTTTAACTTTTTAGAAAGAGAAAGGGAGAGATGAAATATATTGAATGGATTTCTTCAGATCGGCTTTCCGAAGTAAACAGTGGAAATTATTGAAAGGAAAATTTCGCTTATTTGTGATGATCAAAATCTCAATCGTATCAATATTTCCGCAATCTATCCGCCAGCATAGCCAAAAGCGAATCGAAATCAACTAAGTCGGTAGTAGATCCATATCGACAACAAAGTAATACCAAACTTCTTAGAATATTTTCTTCCGTTTCATCTCTTCTACCGGAAAGGTTATATGAAATATTTTACAAGATACAAAAGATTTTCTTCTCAACAGTTACGAGCATGAGATTAAAATGTCGTTTAAGGAGGTGAGTTGGCTGGGTCAAGTGGGCTAACAATAATAATAATAATAATCAGATCAGAAAAATGCTTTGTTAAGAGGAAAACTGCACTCATTATTGGAACTTGAACTTCTTCCACCAGCTTTTAAATCAATAATCTAAAAATATTTATGCCTGGAAAACGTGCTGCTGTAAAGGGATGTCCTTCCAGTTTTCCGGCATAGCAACCTAAGGAGAAATCCGATCAACGAGACCTTTTTTAAATGAATCTTTTCTTCTTTCTTCTTACATTTCTTCTTCTTAGTTATCTTTTTGATTCAAAAATGCGATCATTACTCTCGCAGGCAAAGAGAATACTTCTTCTTCTTTTTATGTTTTTACATACCACACTGTATGGGGAAAAGTGAATTTGAAATACTTATTGGATTTTCATATGCATTTATGACTAAATAACGGATTTTACAGAAAAACAACTGCATTGTGTATAAAAAAGATATTCTTTCCATAAATTTCACGAATGCCTCTACATTTTTTTTAATATTATAATAATAATAATAATAATTTAACCTTGAAATGTTTCTCTCAATAAGCTTAAAATAAATAAAATGAAATAATTTTGAAAAGAGAAAATGTTGGTCAAAAATAACATACACTTACATAAATAATGATATTATGTTTTTTTATTTTTTTTTATTTGTCTTTTAATTATAAATCACATAAATCAGTGTCATAAAGTTTATTAGTCATAAAATTTATTTTGAATGTACATAAAAATATTTAATTATTTTAGAAGAAGAGACAGACATGAAACATTCTTAAGCTCTTTATACTTATATTTGTAAATATATTCAAGTTTTACATTTTTTTTTATTTATTTTTTTTTATTTAAGAAAAGAGAAATTATATGAGTCTTACAAAATAATTTTCGACTTTTTTCTTTTTTTTTTTTTGTTGATATATCTTGAAAAGTATTGCAAAATATAATCTAAATGATTTACCGACTTATAAGTACTTGTATTGTTATGATAAAAAGATCAAAAAGTGATTTTTGATTTCATTTCATTGTCAAAATATTCTTTTTTATACCCAACACCACTTGTGAGGTACATTATGTTTGTGCGGATGTATGCAAGAGCCAGAAGAACTTCAGATAGACCCACCTTTTCTTGTACCGATCGAAAGAGAAAATGATTCTAGGCTTGTCTGTCCATCTGTCTGTCTATCTGTCCATGTATTCTTTTCTTCGAATTACAGGTCGCATTCTTCGAAATATATTACGAAATTATTGCTATACTGTCTGTCTGTAAATGTATCCCTTTATTCAACCAACAATTCGCATTTCGTGTTATATTTTGATGAAATTTGGTACACTGACGTGTTTTGGCCTCAACAACGAATGCTATTGAAAATACTTCGAATCGGACCACTTATTCACCCACTTTCCATATAACAGGGAAAGTGTCAAAAGTTTGCAAAATCGTCACATAAACCACAGTATTAAGCGAAGTGGTGTAGGGTGTTTAATAATGAGTCGTGCCCCATTGTAGTGCATTCACAGAATTTACGAAAAATTCTTTTCTTTTGTTTTTAAGTTATACTAATTTAATAAGAAAGTTAGCTTAGCCCATGAATTTATTAGAGATTTTTTGGCATTCCCACATATTTTACGATATTTTTCGATGAGAATAAGTAAAAAAATAATTTTAATTAATACTTTTATACTTTTACGAAAAGGAGTAAAGTAATTGAAAGAGTTTTGTTTTTTATGCTCTCTAAGTAAAGTCTCTCATAAACTATTTTTGAGGTTATGTCGTGACAGTGCAATTATTTGAAATCTTTTTTGAAGGAAAAGATCGCTTTACGTTATGTTGATAAAAAACTTTGCTTGAGGAAAAGGATTTATAAAAGAAATCGTTAAACAAAATGATATTCAATTGTCCCATGTACCGAAGAGAGGATAGCGACTGAATGAAAAAAAGTTCATGATGAATTGAATTTGCAAGAAGTGGATGCTATCACTACTAGTTTTCAACTTCTTTGTAATATTTTCGAGACAGTATATTGACTTTATTGAAAACCAATACAATCTAAGGACAAACTTATTGAAAAACAAAAAAACAATATCCATCAATACTTTGGCAACGCTTTAGTACGTAGACCTAGACCAATGTGAACGACAGAGTCATGTGCTTCTCACCTATCTCGCCGTTTATCCGTTTGACCCTCTCTCTGTCTCTGTCCATCTATTAAAATCTTCTAAATTTTTTTCCACTTTGTAGTTTTTCTATGCCAATATTGTAAACAAAATGATGTTTACCATAAACGAAGTATCGAAACTTAGCCCACATATATTCCGTACTGTCCAGTCAATCGATCGCATTTAGAAACGAATCTATTGTGCTCTCATCAAAAAAAAAAAAAAAATTCCTCACATTTACCAAAAAAGAACGAGCTTACGAAGGTATCGAACAGAACCTAAGTAGTTTTCTAATGCAAAATGTCAATCTTCCTACCAAGCCCGCTAATATGAAGTTAAATCTTATAATCGAAGAATCGTCTTGAGTCCAGTCATTTTTCATATTTATTATTATTATTATTATAATTAATTAAGCCAGAGAAATAAATTTTAAAACTAATCTCTTGACGCTATCGGCTTTATTGAAAAGTCTACCACACCTGAGATTTGAACCCACGACCATTGAGTTATTAATGGAAATTCTTCGCCTACTCGCCCACTCGGGCGGATGATGCATTTATAGTCTTTTTTCTCTCTCTCTCTCTCTCCTCTTATCAATCAAGATTTGTTTTTCTTTTTAACAAAAAATTTGAAAAAATTTTCCGGTACTAGGGACATACATACAATTTATATTTTAATAAGATTCGACCACATATGTTAACTGATGTTGATGTTGAACTATTTTCTCCATTGCAGTTTTTCCTGCAAATGAATTCCGTCGAATTTTGCAACTAATTTGGCAATTAGCCAATCATTTCATATCTACTTATATACTTATAAGAAAAGTAAATGCATATAAACCGATTAAATATCTCATCCTACCTGAGCATATCTTTACTATTCTAAAAGTTGCTGGGATGCTCAGATGTTGTATATAATAAAAAAAGAGATTAAAAATCATATTCGCCTTAAAGCGAATCTTGCATAGGAAGTCAAGTGCATATGTATATATATATATACATAAATTTGAAATTTTCAAGAAAGCCATTGGATTCTTTTCTGCACTGCACTACGAAGATGTCCTTAATAAGGATCTAAATTTCAACTTGATATTATTGTTATGACAACTTGTTTAGATCGAAGAAATAAATTCTAGAAGTAAAACTACGATAATCACTAGCAACCAAGACTATTGGGATAATATTTTATACAGAAAAAAAGATTATTTAGGTTTTTTCTTCTTAACTCTGTAAGAATTGGCGCACGCTTAAAGGGGCTTTACGATCCACGTCAAACTTGATTTGTGGATCTAAAGGAGAAAAAAGCTTCTTCGGCTTTCTTTGCAGTGAGAAATCCAATGAAAATGAAAGAGGACAGCCGGACAGACCAAACGAAAGCCGACATACTAAATCAACTTTGATCAAAATTATGTGTATATGTATGCACGAAAATATCGTAAGTAAAAGCTTAATTTAATTCTTTCAGAAGACGAAACTTCGGCTAAACGATAAAGAATTGAAGATATATCTTCTATGGTTCTGATAATGCGATACATTGACGAGATTTGTAAATGAAATGAAAAACACATTGTTTCTGTATCTCAAATTATTTCAAACTTGTTTCAATTCCGCTGTTTGTATACTTCTATCTTTTTTTTTTTTTTAATTTTTGCAAACTATAGAAAACAAAATTTAATGTGCAGTAGACAGCAAGTGGTGCAGACATAAAAGCACTCCAAACGTGCAATAAAATAAAAGACAAAAAAAAATAAAAAAAATACGCAAAATTATTTTCTCTTTACTCAAAATAATGTAAAAATAACTTTTTTTTTCGTTTTAAGAAAATTGTGTCAAAATCTTTTTCATTTTTATCGTACGTTTTGCACACGGCTCCATATGTTCTATATGCACATTAGGCAGGATTTTTTTGTGATTTGAAATTTTTGTTTTTTTAATTTAAACTTTAATTGTTTTTTACTTTTTTTTTTCTTTGTTTGCTTTTCATGACAATTTATGAAAATAATTTCAACACATTTTTCTTTGCCGCGTGAGGTTTATATAGGGGACGGGATTAAAAGAAAACCACACTACACTTTCTATTCTATGATTAAAAAAAGTTGTTTTCTTTAAATTTTAATAACTTCAGTATTAATTTAATTTTTGCTTTTTTTTATTATTATTATATTAAGTGAATTAATTTTTATTTTGTTTTTTTTTTTTTTAAAGCTTACCGTTACAGAGTACGATGTAACAACAGGCCTGGTAGAGTAGGTTCTACGGGTACTAAATCCACTTTCGTAAACCATTTTCGTTTAATTTCAAAATTTCTCCCTATCGAGTTATGCACTAAATTCCTTTACTTTTTTTGTCAACCAAAAAAAATAAAAAAAATTTATTTCAAAATTTTTTTCTTTATATGATTTTGATAATTTTTACACTTAAATCTCACAAAATAGGAAGATTTTTTTTCTTATTATTAAAAAAAAAAAATAGTTTTCTTTTTTACTCGTTTCGTTTTTGTGTGCACTTAACGCCTGTTCGAAAACTTCTGAATAACCAGAGTCTAATGGCAGACAATTTTGCTTCGAATTTTCTTATAAACAAGACGTTAAAGGTATAAAGAATTCGAGCGTTCTCTCTTCTCTCTATTAAAATTAATAGAAGAATACGCCTTGAGGCGAATCTTGAACACTCGTCTTCTCAAAGTTATATATATATAAATATAGAAAATAGACACACCTTTTATTATGCAAATCGATTCATAAGCATTTTCAAAATCGATCTAAGATCGTCTGTCGTCTGGCATTTTTTCTCATGTTAAACCTATGGGCCACCATTTTTGAGATATTTTAACGAAATTTCCATTACGCCCCAAGGACAAACGCAATCCAAAATGATTCGGATCACTTCCCATACAACATCCCATATTTTCAAAAGTCGTTACATGAATAACTGCACGATGGTGTGGAGTATTTAATGTTGGCCCTGTCCAACAATAATGTTTTCATCGGTTTTAAGATTCACGTATGCCACTAGATCGATACGGATTTATCCGAATTATAGAAGATTTTTTCAAATGCTTACGAAATTTTAGATCAATGCATCGAATATTCTTAAACTCGATCTATTTTTTATCTATCTGTCTTAGGACACATTTTATGCAAGTTTTTCGATGTAGCAAACAGATGTATAAAAGTTGTATGCCTTCATCCTTCAGTGATAGATGTAAAAATAAAACATTTTTTCATTTATTCATATATTAAAAGAAACAAAAAATTAACGTCAATGTATTTGTTTGCTTGCATCTATAACATTGTCAGCCATTTTCTCTCAATACATTAATTATTTAGTACCTGATTCTTTGATCATATAGAAAATCCAAAAAAAAAAAAAATTCCTTATATGCTCCCCATCTTTCAGAGCAAAGCTTTATAACCAAAGTTTTTTTTTTTTGAAAATATATGCGAATATGAGTCTTTTGCATGCATCTGTGTACGTAGGAATATGCTTGTTAACACGTACATAAAGATATTATTTAACGAAAACTTTTCACATAGTCCAGAAAAGCAATAAATAAGAATTTTGCTAAACAATATATATGCGCGTAGGTCGCATGATGCAAAACAAATTCATATTTAATTTAGAGTAAATGTAGTGAAATTTATCAAATTTTGATTTTTTTTTTTTTGTATTTTCCACTATAACTAATGACAAGCGTAACATGCTACGTAAGCGTAAGCAGAGCTTATATATATAAACACTTGTAAGATTACCGATACGCTGTAGCTATAACATAAGAATAGCCAAAGGCATTGACAGATGTAGGAATGTATTGTAAACTCTATTCGATGTAAAAATTTGAACGATCGAGACTTTTATATATAATTTAATAATTGTACATATTTTTTATTTGTATATATATAAAAAAAAATATTTCTTTCACTTTTATGTACACTAAGGATAAACTTATGGGCTTGTGAACATGATTTCAATAGATGGGCGGACAACTGGACGTACATAAATAATGTGATCCTGCTTTCCAAGCTCATCAAAGGTATGTAGCTAGCAAGTATCGTATGCGAATTCCGAACGTCTCGTGCTTATGTTTTCAATGCGAAATTTCGCTAAAATTTTCTTCCTAATTGTATTTCTACCCTCGCTCACATGATCGCATACATTTACGTTAACGTTAGAATTTTACGAGAACACTCAACGAAATCTGAGGTTTAAGTTGAGGAAGGAAGAAGATCTTCTCAAGATTAGAATGTTCTAAGTAAAAGTGTACATAGGAAGTGGTTCCGAAAATTTAACTGGCAGTGATATTAATCGCTAAGACGTTCTGTTCTCTGAGGCATATTTTCGAGGACATTTCGCTCAATCTTTTGCTCCAAACAAAACTATAAAATCTTTTTATGTTCCTAATTATGGCTATAGAATGAAAGGCTGCTTGTGTCTTAAACATAACGTCAATTTCCAAGTCAATCTTGCAATGCCCACCATTTAAATCTAATCACCGAAGTAAAAAAGTAACATATTAATGCAAACATGTAGCCGACGTATTTATATCCTTCAGATCGAGCGTCAATAACCTAAATTTTACTTAAATGATTTTTGTCACGCATACTATGATAATGTTTTTCTTTTTGCTTGCGATTTTCAATGTTAATAACATTTCAAGATCATTGAGAGTGATTTGTGACACCAACGCCAAGAAACATGTTTAAAAATTTTGTTTCTTTTCTGTATAAAATTTAAAACACAAAGAGAGAGAATATAAAAAAAAATAAAATAATTAAATGAGAAAACTTTTATAGAAGCAAAATCTTAAGTTAATTATAAACCTATGAATAGACCGCCGAATATACGTAAAGAAATATTTCTACCTTTAATTTCTATATTTATCAGTATAATACTAACCCATACATACGTATGTGTACGTGTTGGGTCATTTTAAAAGCATATGCAGTTTTTCCCATTGCCTTATATATCGACCAATCAAGTCTATCCATATAAACTGATGATGTTTAATTGAAAATCCTGATAATATTCAAGCGGTATCTGCACCATCGGTGCAAGAAGGATAATCCAAAAACATTTGGGAAAAAATTTGAAAAAAAATTTATAATACTTGCTGTTAACGTATTCGTCTTTTTTCGTAAGAAAAATTGCTGAAGATTTCCAAGCCATTTTACTAATGCCTCGGAGGAAATGTTCAGACAAGGTACTGTACTTTCAATGATTTGAGTTGTTTTCAATATCAATCTGTGTACAAGGACTTTTAATGTTCCAGACGGTCGCATGGGCAGACCCACAAACCGGCAGACGAACAGACGGACAAGCAGATAGATGAACAGATGGACAAACGAACAGACGGACAGGCGAAAAGACGGACAGACAGCCAAACGAAAAGACGAATAGGCGGACAACGGACATGCTTAGAATTTGATATCGATCAAAAATACACAGTTTATTGCGTCCCAACGATTCGGTGATAGACATGAAAAAGTTTCAAAGAGTAATAGATGCCTTATGATTTTAAGGAATAAATTGTATACTCAAGTTTGATGGCTAGCAAATAGATTTGCTCAAAATGATCCTATTACGCCCCTGTACACATAGTTCATGGGATTTCCGATATTATCTTGTGTATATTATTAATAGTAAACAACTTCATCATACCGCCTGATGATGAATATAAAACCAAGTTGAAGAAGCAAGAACGTCAATGCTTGGCTTGAATTACTTTCTAATTACAATCTCCATTCAAAAAAGAGTGGAACTTAAGAACTAATACTAATGGGCCTTTGTTTCAAAATAAATTTCCACTACAACCCCTAATTTGAACAAAAAATTAAAAGTCCATTACCCAAAGAAAAAGAAAAGAAGAAAAATCACATTTAAGCAAAAAGTAATAAAAAAAAAATATGTCTCAAAAGAAATGTAAACATTTTTATACTCATAACGTATATTAAGAAATATTTTCTATAATTATCAATGCCAGCCGTTACTGACGTGATTGTTGTCGATGTTGACATTGATGTTTATATTTTAATGCCGTTGTTTCGATGACCTTAGCAAAGAGTAAGCGATAAAAATTTCATCAAACATTTTGAATAAATCAATCAATTTAACCGTTAACCGTGAAATATTTCGCTTTAAATCCCGTTTGTGAAAACCTAGTACAACTACGACATTTATTGCTTAAAGGTTTCATATGTAAGAGGACTTTTGTACATGTAAAGAAAAATTTGAAATCATTAAAACACTGCCCCCCATGGTTAATCTTTACTTAAGTTAAAGTCAATTTGGATAAAATCTTTTCATTTAGAAACCGATACTTTGCATGCTTTCGATTTTGAATGTAATAACGTTTTTACACCCTACAATACTCGTAGTAAAAGTATATTTGTGTGCCTGACTTTTATTATGTTATCCAATTCGCGTTCATTTTCTGAACCGATTGAACCGTGGCTGCTTGCCGCATGTGGCTATATCTTTCTGTATTGAACGGACAGTCAGACTGACTATTTTACTGCTATTTTTCATATGCCAGTCCGTTTAAAAGCATTCGCAAACGATTATTTTGTCCTACTATATGAGCTTGGCAACTCTGGATATATATATATATATGTGTGTGTATGTGTATATATATATATATATATATATATTGCTACAGAAAATAATCCTGTTCATGGTAAGATAATCTGTATCTATCTCAAGCCCACCATACCCCTATCCCTGTGATTATGGAACATGTGACAATGGAACTGAAATATCCTCCTTTGACATAGAATTCTTACGATGGCGCCGGGGGCAAGCAGAGAAGCTCAACTAGTTTTAGTTGTGCCCGAGTTTCTCGTCGAAAACGTCGTGTAAACGATGCATTCGCTAAAACTAAAAAACTTCCAAATAATTTGTTTTGAAACTACGTATATAACACTCTCCGCAGATAAAAGATAACCGAAAATTTGCCGCAGTCTTATAAAGTGTACACATACGTTGGTGAATGAAATCTTTAAAATCAGATGAATGATGATTTAAAACAGATGATGAAATTTTGAAAAATGTATTTTGCATATATATGCTAATAATAAGAACAGTTTTCAAAACCGAAATTGCTATTTAAAATAACAAACCAAAACATTTGTATCATTGTTAATCTAATTTTTTTACATATGGTTCACATGCGTGCGATTCTTCACAGTTGATCGTTCCGGTCGTTCGTTCTTCTTTGAAAATGCCTGCATATTCGTTTGTATCAAATGTACAAAACTTGTATCGATTATATCAAATATACAATGTAAGTATGAATTGTAGCAAATGTACAAAACAAATATGAAAATCACTTTAGCACGGACTACCTGATAGAGGCATTCCCATACAAAACTGCGTGGGTACTTGACAATAAGAGTAAGTTGGACAAATGCAAGGGTTGGCACAGGGCGGTGGACAAGGACAGGGGCAAGAGCGTGTGCAAGAACTAGAGCAAGGGCGAGGCCACGGACAGGGGCAAGGACAAGGGCGGGGGCAAGGAGGACAAGGGCGGGGACATGGACACGGACACGGTTCGCTACGCGGTACACTAACGCAGGCACCTCTACATGGAAGAAAGCAAGGTCCGTCCGCCCTGGATGGTCGCCGTACAGATAGGCAACGCCTAAAATTATTAATGAAAGATACGATTTAGTTTAAAGGAAAGAGGGAATGTTAAAATGAAACTTACGTAAGATCCTTTTCTTCCATACCGGCACGCAGTTTATCAAAAATTCTGGCTTCTCGGTCTGTTTTATAACGTTTTGAATAGATATCAGCGCTTGCACGAATATCCCCTTTCTTGGAACCGCGTCCCAACGTCGATCCGCGCAACGATGTTCTTCCTTTAGCAGCTTTCCCTGTTTTCTTTTTACCTGTTTCGTCTTCGTCGCCTTCGTCCCAATCCTCTCCAGGTCTACCTTTGGCTGCTTTGGATCCTTTTCTAGTCTTCTTTGTGCCTTTTTCATCATATTCTTCATCACCACCAAGCTTTCCGACTTTGCTGCCCTTTCGTTTCTTCTTCTTGCCTGTAGCGTCTTCTTCATCTTCATCGGCACCCAAGCGCCCTCCGGCGCCTTTCCCTTTCTTCTTTTTTCCCGTACCATCTTCGTCTTCATCTTCGTCGGCACCCTTCCGCCCTTTGTCATCCTTGCCCTTCTTCTTTTTACCAGCATCATCTTCATCTTCATCATCGCCTTTTTTGCTTTTTCGTTTCTTCTTTTTACCGGTATCATCTTCATCTTCATCCTCATCGGCGCCCTTCCGTCCTTTATCGCCTTTACCTTTCTTCTTTTTACCAGTATCTTCTTCATCCTCATCACCGCCTTTTCCGCCTTTGCCTTTCTTCTTTTTACCGGTATCATCTTCGTCTTCCTCACCGCCTTTGCCCCCTTTTCGCTTCTTCTTTTTAGCAGTGTCATCTTCATCTTCATCCTCGTCAGCACCCTTCCGTCCTTTATCGCCCTTGCCCTTCTTCTTTTTACCAGTATCTTCTTCATCCTCATCACCGCCTTTTCCGCCTTTGCCTTTCTTCTTTTTACCGGTATCATCTTCGTCTTCCTCACCGCCTTTGCCCCCTTTTCGCTTCTTCTTTTTAGCAGTGTCATCTTCATCTTCATCCTCGTCAGCACCCCTCCGGCCTTTGCCGCCCTTGCCTTTCTTCTTTTTAGCGGCATCATCTTCGTCTTCATCGCCGCCTTTGCCGCCTTTGCCGCTTTTTCGTTTTTTCTTTTTACCAGTGTCATCTTCGTCTTCGTCACCATCTCCACCCTTCCCACCTTTAGCACCTTTTCGTTTCTTCTTTTTCCCGATATCATCTTCATCCTCCCCATCACCATCTTTGGAACCCCTTTTTTTCTTTTTTCTGCCTCTTGCATCAACACCCTCTTCATCCTCACCGGTGCCAGTTTTTCCTTTTCTTCTTTTACTTTTATCATCACCCAAATCGTATTCACCTGATTTTCTTCCCTTCAATCGACCAATATCATCGGCTGCTTTACTCCTCCTACCCTTTTGAGATTCATCGCCTTTTCCACGACGCGAGACGCCTTCTTCACATTCATCTTTTTTAATTTGAAAACATTTATAAACAACAATGTTGTACCATTTTCGCAATTATCGCATACTAACCATCCAGTAGACTCTGACGTCGTACCCTTAATCTGATGCTGTTCCCACCATCAAACACAGAATACCTTTCATTACATTGCGCCTTATTGTAGTCGCATACTAAACGACGACATATTTTCTTAAGGATAGTGTACGTGTGATCATTTATAAAATAATTACAACAACGACAATGATCATTGCAATACTCAATATCACAACGGCATGGATTACTCCGACCTGGACACCTTCGCCGACATGGATCTTGACACCTTAGCCGACATGGGTCTAGACACCTGGGCCGACACGGACGACTTGTATATTCTGTGCAGCTCGACGTACTATTTTGTATCATAATAAATCATTATTATGATCATTTTAATTTCATTCGCTTTCATTTCACTTACCCCGAAACTGACAGATTACTTCCGCATAAACCTAATTGATTTACCATTTTTTCAGTTTTTATTGGTACATATTAATCCATAAATTTTAATTTTGATACAAATTTGGTTTTGATTTAAGTTGGGAAAGGATTTCGAAAAAAGTGTTTAGACGAATTTTTTGTTATATTTTTAATGAGTCGAAAAACAGAGAAAGCGAATTTTTTATTGAAATTCTTAAAATTTTCTATAAGAAAGAAATTATGACAGAAGTATCAAATAAACCATTCATTACGATTATTCTCATATGATATGAAGAAAGGGAACTAACCAGATTTCTAATAAAATCTTTACGTTACATACGCTTACGATATATAGCTTTCTTTTGGACTACCACGGAGATCAAGTTAAGTTTTTCTTAAATCGATTATTGAATCGATGTAATTACGCCCCGTTTTGAGAAGAGATATAAAGAGTAAATATCCTCGTATGTGATGAAACTCTTCAATATCTGACGGTGGGGAAGAAAGCTACTAAAACAACTGTTAAGCTGTGCTAAGCAGCAATTACTTGCAAAATATACAATTTTTCATACGTAGTTAAAAGTGGTGCCAAACACACGCTAATTGCCTCAGGTATAACATAGTATGTCAGCATAATATTCTTAAGGGATAATTAGAAGACAGACAAAACGCCTCTATATAATCGAACATGTTCCGCACATTTAAATGGACTGTTGTAACTGTTTTTCAAACAGAACAGTAAAGCAATCAAAACTTAAAATCATGTGTGCATGCTATGTGAGAAACTCAAGACATCAAAATCCAAAATATCAAGAGAAATGGGTTCAATATAAAGTCTTCGCATACGATAGGAAGCCGTCATGTTATAACAGATTATTGAGAAAGCTTCCAAAATGTACGATATAATGCTAAGAAAGCGATGAATATCCATTTTGCCATTTAGTTTGCTTTATGGCAAGTTTCGCGAGTCTCAGCATGATTTGAACAGTCAAAAAAAATATGGAACCATACGAGACTTTTATGCCAGCTTTTGCAATCGAAAGTGCCATGTTTAAACGATATAGTGAACAACTTTTGTCATCGAAGTACAAGGACAAAGAACTGACAGAAGAAGCTTTGAGCTACGTGGAAACGATGATTGCAGATGTCGTCTAATATTTAACGACAATCTTGCACAGGAGTACTGAGTACTGAAATAGGGGAGAGGCATGAAATTCATAGTTTCCATGCTGACTTTCAGCTTGCGCACCAAAAGAACGCATATAAGGACAAAAGGAAATAAATATAAAAAAAAAGAAAAATTAATAATAAGCAACAGAAAACCGTCGGGAAACTGAAACTACCAGACTGTCAATAATTCAGCTGCAATCACCTCGCTTAGGAAGCAAATGATCTTAGAAACTGGCCTCAATCAATTTGAGAGACCTTTAAGATCTAATCTGACTGATCGATTGACAAGTGAACAAGATCTCGTAGTACTTAAAGAAATTTTTTTTTCCAATTATGACACAATTAAAAGTTGGTGGTAGCTTAAACCCTCGTATCGCGAACATCAAACGTATTCGATCGAAATATCTCCGGTTGAAAAATATAAATAAACAAACACCTTCTAATTTTTATCCAAAATCACTAAATTAAATTTTTTTTCATCAATTTCTTGTATCCAACGAACAAAACAAATATAAAAACCAAATTAGTAGCACGGCATTCCCACACAAACTTGCATTGGTGCTTGACAATAAGCGTAACTGGCTGGAGATAAGCAGGCAGCGTTGTACGATGTACTATAGCATAGCGCGCAACATCGCATATTGCTGGAATAGGAGCAATCAGCCGGTGATTGCTGGCATACGGGTAAACACCGACTTTAACAATTAATTAAGGATGAATTTTAGTTTAAGAAATGCAAATAAAAAATGCAAATAGCACATCTACACTTACCATCGATCTTTCTCCAACATTTTGACGCGCAAGTAGTCAACAATATTGCCTTCCCTACATGATAATTTTCCCATACCATATTTCGATCCCCATCGTGTTGCCTTCTGAGATGATTTCCCGTAACCTTTACCATTTTTACCATCTTTTTTTCCATTCCTTCTACCCCATTTATATGCGTCCTTATCCGTGCCACTTTTCCTTTGGCCACTTTTGTCACTTTTGCTTTTATCCCCACCAGCTTTACCATCTTCATCTTCTTCTTCACCTTTTCCCTTGCCGCTTTTGCCTTTTCTACCGTCCTTATCTTTTTTAGCTCCGCTTTTGTCATCCTGTCCTCTCTTCCCCTTGCTTTTACCGTCCCCATCTTTACCATCGCCATTTTTACCATCCCCGATTTTACTATCCCTACCTTTACCATTCCTACCTTTACCAGTCCCATCTCTACCAACCCCACCTTTACCATTCCTACCTCTACCATTCCTACCTTTACCATCCCCACCTTCACCATCCCTACCTTTACCATCCCTACCTTTAACATCTCTACCATTACCATCCCCACCTTTACCATATCCATCTCTACCGGTTTTGCCAGATTTGTCCCCATCATCTTTAGCGGAGCTTCTCCTTTGCTTACGGCCCATACGGTGAACACTAAGAGCACCGGCCTGTCCAAGGGCACCTTTTCTATACCTGGCCCCAGTCCCACCTTCCCCATACCCAGCAGAGTTTTTTTCTGTTTTGTTTTTTTAAATAAAAATCAATAAAGAAGAAAATTGTATTAAATATCGTCACAACATCTCCATGTACTTACTACCATCAGCTAGTCTATCAGGTCCATCAGTTGCACTATCACGACCATCGTCAAGACCAAGTAAAGCATTTCTTTGATAACTCTGAGCACTCATATAATTTCTTATTAAACAACGACAAATATGCTTGATTCTCGAATAATTATGAATAGTATAATTACAACAACAACGTCCAGGAATATATCTATTCATGCCATGACTGTCACAATGATTTTGAACTAACACAGAAGGATTTTGATCCCCAATACTACTTTCATATCCTGTCCCACTGCATGTGCTATACTTCAACGCAATATTCATTAAAGTGAATCCGATCCAATATCTGATTTCTTCTTACTTACCACGAAGGTATTAAATTTCGACCATATAAACCTATTTGAAATGCCATTTTTTCTTTCGCAAGCACGCGTAAGCAACTAAATTAAATATTCGTACAGATTTAGTATTTATTTTGAGTTAAGGGACGATATAAGAAGGCTTTTAAAGAAATTTTCTTTGTTCACGTTTTTAAAATAGCGAAGAACACAGAAAGCGAATTTTTAAATAAATTCGTGAATTTTTTTTTTTGAAAATAAAATATAACGAAAGTAAAAGTTCAATAACTAATCATTACAGATTTTCCTTTATGCGTATGAAAATACAAACTGCACAGACTTGCAATGAAAGTTATAAGCATATGCGTGCATAACGAGTCGCGCAGGCTACTCAAAATAGGGAGAGGATTTGTGATCAGAAATCAACGAGACCTTTATGCCCTACATCTGGCTTAGGGAGCTGATGCTTTTTAAGTATTTTGGTAGGGCTTTCGATACCAAAGTGATTCACGAGGGTTTGGGCATATCGCTCTTGAATCGTATAAGACAATCTTATCAGGGTTTTCTTATTGACTTTGTTTTGAAAATGTTTCCATTATAAACGGACCTACGGATAGCTGCACTTTTGAAAGCTGCATTGGCTTACAATTACAAATTATATGAGCGGTGCAAACACGTCCAGACAGATCGAGAAAACAAACAAATAACGCTTATTGGAGGACTTATCTCATAGATCAATCCTAGGCCTCACTTTATGGAATGTGACGTATGACGATAGTCGGAGATCACCTCGCCCAGAGGGAGCCTTCATCGTGAGATTTGTCGACGATAGAGCAAAAACAATCGTAACTAAGACTTTAAAAGAAATCACCGCGATAGCAAGTATCACAACCAACATGGTTAAGAGGTGACTTCATTCAGCTGATTTAAAACTTGCAGAAGACAAAACAGAAGCGATAGATAGAAGGGTACAATTGACGTCGGCGATACTATCATGCAAGCATCATCTGCGGTATGTGTGTAAGAACTAGCGACAGTAACAAATTCGCTGGCGCGTCTCTTACCTAACATGCGAGGCTTTGAACAACACCGCAGAAACTTGATGGCAGAAGTGGTATCAGCGACGATATTATATGGCTCTTTCCTTTGCAAAAAGCATGGCACCATCGTACACAAGAGGCATGCGGATGGCATGTCGGCTCCCCGCGCTGATTGTTTGCGCCGCATATCGTACAGTGTCGGAAAATATGGCATTGTTTATCGCCATTCTGCCAGCGGACTAAAGAATGCATTCATAAAACTAAACAACAAACCTTGCCGGTTAACGTGGCTAAGCGGCGAACAAAATATCGCTTTGTAGAAGAATGGCAAGAGCGCTGGAGTAGCTCAAACAAAGGTAATCGGACGCACGGTGTGATTTAAGAAACAGCACGATGGTGAGCTTGACTTTCGTTCAACATAGTTATTAAGCGGTCACGGTTGTCTCGGAACTTACTGACATAGGTTCAAGGTAGAACAGCAGTCTTTGCAAATAGTTTTTCAAATGCCCCGAAGAAGCTGAACCCATATTATTTGTCCGTCCGGAATGCCAAAACGAACGACAAAGATTACAGACGTGACGAATATGTTGCACGATTTGAAAAGGTGGAAAGCGGTAGAAATGTTTGCGGCAAACATAATGAGAAAGGAGCGCCAAGTTGGATAGAGTCTACCCTTAGACTCTTCGATAAGAGCTAAACGGCAACCCTCCCTTCGAAAGTATAATTAACAGCCGTACCACAGGTCAGGAATAGGAGTATAGGTAAGATTTAGCGGATTAAAGTTTCCCTCTGACCAAAATTAACGGCTTTTGAGAAAAATAAAATTATAATATGAGATCTAAGAATCCTAGTCGGTCGACAATTGACAAAGACAAAGCTACTATTATAAGCGATTTTTATTTAATACGAAATGAGGAAAAAGGAAAATTGAGCTACGGAATCTTGCATCAGTGGTTAGCAAAACATAAAACGCTTTCATGTTGCGGTCGTTCCACACGCTTCAACTTGGCTGCATTCGTAACTTCTTCTCTTTATTAAATTGAAAAGAACAATCTGTTTTGAAATCGCGGACCGAGTAGGCGGCTTACCGCGTAGCCACCACACAGATTGCTTCAGGATTGCTGGGGCTAGTCTCAAATGGTTTGGCGGTCCATACAACATCAGGGTATACCCGACTGCAGATAGATTTTCCAATGACCAAGGAGACGATATGGATGGCATCATCCCATGCCATTTCCCTATGCTCCTCATTCTCTGGTCCTAAGATTCGCGTTTCAGCACGAGCAGCGAGAAACAAGGATATCTTACAAGAGATTTTCTCGGTGGGAAGAGAAAGCGATGTTAAGCGCTTTATAGTTCATAGAATGCTCCGATGCTCTACTACGCCTAACAAATATAACTTCAGTATTGAACATAAGAATGACAACATGTTTGAGACAAACAACGTGAAATGGCGTGAAATGTTCTCTTAAACAACGTATAGCACCAGTTTTAAGACCACTCTGTCATAAAATCCGATTCATAAACGTATCCTTTTGACTTCTCATCAAGTTTCGCAACATTTTTATTTACAAGAATTTCATCTCCACCTCTCACGCCAACAGAATGCGAAAGTAATGATTCGCGCATAAAAAAAGAAGATATGTCAACCATTTAATCGCTCAAAACGTAGTATTTCTTCAAGTATTTCATAAAAGTGAAATAAGGTAAATTTATGTGATAATAAAAAAAAATAAATTACGATTTAATAACGTAACTTAGGTGCACATACATATGCACAATGCCTGCATACATACATATGTCAAATTATCCACTTCGCTAATTTGTCTGATTGACGTTGAACGTTACGCAGACATAACCATTTCTAAGTCATGTGTAAACTTAGTTTTAATTCTCTCTACTACAACTAACACTTTCAAACTGAAATTCATATATATACGAAAGTCGTGATATTAGGTAACACTAATAAAGCTCAACAGCACATAATTTGCGCAAATGTTGTCGCATTCATGGCTTCTTCAACGCATGCCAAAGACAAAACATTTCAATGCATAATGCAACGCTACAGTAAGTTCTTTACCATATGTGCATAGATCTGTAAAGCGGTAGTAAATATGACGATGATTACTATGATTTAGTTACACATAATACGCTTATATGCACATATTTATTGTTACGATCATTAAAACATGTGAAATTAGGTTTGAGTTAATGTTCATTAAATTATAATATAAATATTTCTTAGTTGGAAGATTTTCGTTTTCTTTTCATTTTTTTTTGTTTTCTTTTTTTTTTGGTTAATTTAAAGTTATTATTACAGTAAATCAAACAAGGCCTTGCCTATGTCACCGCATCTGAAATTATTTGTGTTTACATTCAGGCACATGTATATACATGTACACATATATATATATATATATGTACATATATAAGGTTTTTGCAAATCTAAATTAATCGTCAGTTTAAAAAATCGTTACATTAGCGTCAATCAAAAGTGTTTGTACTACCATAGTAATAACTGTAACGCTCGCAGGATGTTAATGTTCAGCAAAATTTTTATTCAAACGATTTTCTTATTGTGCATCGGGAATTTTGGTTTTAAAAATGTTTTTGCTATACCAAAATACGAGACGAACTCAAAGTGAGTTCAGTGTTCTTATCAAGTCAATGAAATACTTAAGAAAGACTAAAGTGCGCTTATATTATACTGACCGCTCTTCAACACAAACACGAACTATTGCAGTCTTAAGAAAGAAGCAAAATGGACTATGGATGGAACTAAAAGAAGGCTTGACTTTTGCTAAGCGAAATTGTTACTTAAGTTTTGCGAAAATCGTCAAAGGATTTTAAAGAGTCTTTCAAGTCTCAACTTATATGAAAGCAATTCTTTAAAAAAAAATTTTCATCTAATTTTCATTTCTTACTTGTAAGCGATCCGTCTGAGTGGCCGAGTAGAGTAAAGATCTCAATTAACTACTCAATGATCGTGGATGCAAACCTCACATGCAATAGAGTTTTCAATAAGCCCGATAGCCTCACATGCTCCTAATGCTTTAAGGCTTTAGATTTTGCGTTTATTTTCCTGGCTGAAAAGATTCTGATAATAATAATAATAATAGTTTTTAGGTTATGTCATGAATTGTGTTAACTTATCTTATAATTGAAAACTTTATAAACAATTCGAGTCCAGCGGAGAAGAGTGCGGTTGTATATAAAAATGTTTAGAATCACACGCACATCCTGTCCGCTGTCCAATAACTGAACGTCCCACCAAACTTGTTTGCCCATCTAGGAAAAAGGATTGAAACCAGGATGCGTGTAAGATAAGATAGCTTTGGCTGAAAGTTCAATATGCCATCTAACCTCAACGCAATAGCCTCATGCTATAACCAAGAGGGCACGCAAAATCATTCCCAACAAAAAGAATCTTCCTTTCTTTGGATTTTTCGTTAATAAACAATGGATTATTTGATATGCGGCTCGTAAAAAGGATACGGCGCTACCCTTCCTATTTTTCAACGAATTCGAATGCCTAAAATTACAAGATTGGTCGACCTATTAGCGGAACCCTATCAACTTATAAAGGGATTGTGTCATTTTAAGCGAATGGGGATGGGAGATGGACTTTCAGGACTACAGTCTCTGAACTTAGCCATCATTCCGCACTTTGGTTTCAAATTATTCAGAAAAATATCGCGTAATTTCTAACTTTGTTCTACATTCGGAACGAATGTTCAGCCACCTTCCGATTAAGTTCAGTCAGACGAAGTTGCTCTTAAGAACCCATAGAATTGTTCAGATTCAGTTTCAAACTTCTTTCCGAGCGTATCACTTACATCAAAGGAAGAAACCACTATTTATTTAAAGGGATCAGCTGATTGTAGGATAGTGAGACACACCCGACCCTTACGAAACGTTGATGGGGAAAAGCAAGTGATGAAAGTAAGCGAAAAAGACTCGCAATATGTCATAGGGCATGATCTTTGAGGGGGATTTTTTCAAATTGGCAACGCTTTACGGCGAGTAGTAAACGCTGTGCGGTAAACGTTAACCGAGTCTTCTTTTCACCTGACCTTGTTGCTACTTTTCGATGCATGTTTCATTTGATTACTTATGATACGTGCTGAAGAGCGCTACGAGGAAACGTTAACAAGGTCTCATTTTCAGCATGCCTTGCTCCTACTTCTTGCTTGTTTCTTTCGAGCTAAAGGGAGCTGTCATTATTATTGTATCCAAAGAAAATGTCCTTTGCTGTATAGTTTCGAAAGACCAGTTGTCTTTTTGCCAGCAAGTTCATATAACCCTAGAAGGAAAGGGTGTTAGCTAACAACGCCCAACATCTTTAGTAAAATATTTTATGCTACAATTTTTTTGATAAACTTTAGACTTTACTTAACAAACATTTGCAAACAACTAATGCGGCCTCTAGTCAAAGGCTACAAATTTTTTTAATCTAAAGAGCAAGTTAAGATTATTTCCTTCTTCCTTTTTTTTTTTGTGCTACTTTTAGAAGTTACTTGGACAATGGTAATAGTAATACTCAATGGAGTCGTTTACCATATTTTAATGAAAATAAAACTCAACAATATCACGATGATGAGAACGCATCCACTAAAGATCGTCTACAACGTTTGGGCTATACGACTGGTTATGGTACAGTGAGTGTAAGTTAATAAAAAATAAATTAATTTTTTTGAAAAGAAATTTTATTTTTTTCTTTACATTAAATAGGGTTATCCTGGTGGCACAGGCATATCTGCCTATAATCCAATCAAACTTGACTTAGGCGGTGTGGTTTTGGGCACTTTGGTGGGTCTTGGCGTCATTATTATTATACCGAAATTATTAAGTGCTTTACATGGCGGTTATACCGGCTACGGCAGAAGTATTTATATATTTAAAACGAATTCATTCGATCACGATTTTCATCGATATGATCAAAAAAAAAAAAAAAAAAAATTCATTCTCTACACTTATAGGTGAAACGGACAATGATCTATCGTCTCTAAGTAGTTTAATGACAAAAATTGATGATATTTTGGGACAAAACAATATCGATTCGACGACATGCATGCAACGTGCTATATGCACTTATGTACGTTCAACTGAATACAATATGAAAACGGGAGCATCCGATCAATTGGATGAATTCATTCATATGCTATCGAAGTGAGTAAATTTTGTTCGTTTTCTAATTTTTTCTTCTATTTTTATTTTTATGTTTATAGGAAATAATACACACACAAATACCTATTTATTGAGTCATTGAATCAAGTTGAATGTTAGGCTATTTTTAAATTTTCTTTACAAATTTTTTGATAAAAACAAACAGAAAAAGTTTATGGCTTTCTCTTCACTTTGATTTTTAACAGAAACTTGTAGGAAACTATCGTCAAATGCATCGAATTTGCAGTTGAACTAATAACACGGTATTCATTTACGCCTAAAGAGTTTATTGACTTTTCAGGAGATAGACAGGATTTTGCAAAAAAAAGTCTAAATATCCAGCATAGAATCAAATTTCAAATGAAATTTTCAAATGAAATTTAACCAGTTAGTTGTAAAAGCCCAGAGTTGTATTATATGGCTTGCCATCAAGCCATAGGATCGTTATAAATCCCGCCACCTGCTTAGATTCGGAGCACCGGACCACATTTAGCGTTATGAAGTGTTCGCCAAACACTTGGTATCTGATCCTGAAGATGGGCGCGCATTGGTCCAGGACATGGTGGAACGTTTGCTTGGCCCCCTCACGGAATCTGCATGAATCGATATTTGATATACCAATATTTTTCAGGTGGTACCTGAGGTAGTTACAACTTGTGTATAATTCAGTTACGAGTTGTATGTCGCTCCTTCGTAGTTCCAATAGCTTGTATGCTATGCAAGAGGATGTGATGAATCTTTCAGCTCGCCGTTGTGCTACACTTTGTTTCTAATGACTTGCTGATCTTTTTTTGTGTGTTGTTTCAAGAAAATAATATAACTTTTCCGGCAATTTTCTCAAGAAATACTAAAAATTGCAAAAATTGGCCATAGAAGCAGAAAGGGTTGTTAATTCAATTAAAATTTTATGGAAATTTGGAATATGGAGGCCCCCGCCAGCACTGCAATAGACATCGAAACTTTTAAAATTTCATGAGTAAATTTCGAAGAAACTTTAGTCTAACCTCTAATCCACGAGGCCTTCATCATACAATTACTATAATATTTCTGAACTCTGATCACTTCTAGGGGCGCGACAGTGATTTAAAAGTTTATTTCATCTGCGGTTACTTTTTGTATTTCAAACATTTGCCCATACACCCAAAATGCTTATAATAGGACGCTACGCGACCATATTTGAAAAATCAACATTTTGTCTCATCTTTCACATAACCATCTTTTTCTATGATTTTTTGTTTTTGAAATTGTATAGCGCAACTGTAGGAAAAATGCATAATATTTTTTTTTTTTTTAGTAAACAAAAAAACAAAAGTCAATAAAACGCTTCAAAAATGTCTCTGCCCTACACGAGAGATTTCCTATTGTAGAGCTTACGAAATATTTACAGATTTATTGCTTTGATGCTTCTATGCTGTCCTATAAACAAAATTCCAATACATTTTTCTTTTTTTCTTTTTTTTGGTATATAAAAGAAGAATGGATCAGGCCTGTACATGATAAGACCTATATACCCAGTAACAGTAACGAATTTTTAACAGAAAATCTTCTTAAGAGCTTCATGTCGATAACCGCAATAAGTCTGTTGAGCACCTTAATCTTCCGTGTGATAAGGATGGCTTCAGCAAGAGGTTTAAAGGTCATGAAACTCGATACCCTAGATACTTGTCTTTCCACCCTACTCATACACTTATTTCGAATTAGACGGACTGTGTCTTTGGGGGGATATTTGATTGAAAGAATTTCACCATCAAGGCGAGCTTCACGAGAATAAGGGTCAGCGTTTCCATCCTGGAATCCAGGCCAGATGACATGCATCTATATCAGAAATAGTTAACATATTATGGATTTCAAACACATATTGTGAGGATCTATTTTTTTAATTAGGGTAAGGGCCGATCTAGTGTCAGAAAAAACCTCGAATCTTTTGGTAACTCTTGCTAACTGGCTAACTGAACAGCCCGTCTGATGGCTAGAAGTTCAGTTAAAAGTTGGAGAAAGCTCTTCCTAAATCTCTTCATAAATTTTCCAAGTAGCTCCGAGGGTCACTTAACTATCCCGAAACCAGATACTTCTTGACCAACCGAGTCATCAGTGGCATAAATTGTGAAATCATTGTTTTAGTATAACCGAAATCTTTCCCGACATGCAGCTCGAAGGCAGGACTGTGGCAAATGCTTTTTTCTGCTGACTATTGATACAAAAGTATTAAGATCTACTTTTCATATACCTTGTATAGAGCTCCAGAAACAAATTTCAATAAATATTTTTCTTTTATGATTATTTTTCTTCTTATTTTTTTTTTATCCGCCTGAATGGCCGAGGATGCAAAGAATCTCAATTAACAACTCCATGGTGGTGGATTCAAATCTCAAATGCGGTGGAGTTTTCAATAAAGCCGAAAGCTATTGAATGCTCGTGTTTAGGCCTTTAGCCGTAGATTTTATTTCTCTGACTAACTAAATTAATTATAGTCATGATAATAATAATTATAATTTCTTTTATTCTTTTGCTCGCTTATCATTAATTGAAATTTTTGATTTTATCTTTTCTTCATTCAACGTAGAAATTCCCTGGTTGACTATCTGTTAGATGGGACCGCGATTAAGGAAGCTTTGGAACAGGGTAAAAATGTGAATTCGAAACCGTGTGATCAACTATATGTCAACTGTCCATTGGATAGTAAAAAATTAACACAAATGCTTATAAAATTATTGCCTAAGAAATCTGCGACTTCATCGGCGATTAATTCAAAAGCCACACTCTAATTATGATAATTGATTTGAATTTGCTTCATGCTAATCTGGTGTTTAATGACACACACACCCACACACACACACACACGTATACACATACACACAAATATATTCTACTTTTTATATATTAAAATTATTTCATTATTTTACTCTCTTCCATATACTTCTCTAAAGCGGCGATATTTGCTGGTCGAAAACTTTTCAAGTCGTCTAATTGCTTTTCCTGTTCGTCGATAATAGGTAACCAATAGTCGGAGGACATTTTATGGTCAATAGGTTTAAATTCATCAATTGTTACATTATTTACTAAAGGACCAAATAGATCTAAATCGCGACGTTTCCGATGACGTTGCATTAATTCTTCAACCATATCGGCCAAATGATTCGACTCACGTATCAATTCATCAATCGCAGCTAGCAATAGATCCCAATCGATACGTTGATATTTATGCAATGAAAAAGGTACAAAACTATTCCAGGGTTTATTCGCATTTATCGTATAAGATCGGAATTTGCCTTTTTCATCGACATCATCTTCGAAACGCCAATACACGTTAGTGGGTTTTGGTGGCAATAAAGTTGAACGAGAATTTTTTTGTTCACCTTTGGAATGAATTTCTTCAGTTATTCCAAAAGTTCTTTCACGAGTCTCACGAAGTTTTTCCAATTGCTGTAACAATTTCTTTTCCCCAGTCGAACATTGATTTAAAAGCAACTTATTGCTGGTCTGATTAGTTAAATAAGCTTCAAGAAAAGCATCACCCGGTACCTTCGGTAAAAGAGTTTGAGTACTAACATTCGATGTTTCTTCGCAGTCCGTCATTAGCGATACGGAATAGGTTAAAATAACTAAAGAGAAAGAAAGTTTACTTTAGAATAATTTTCACCTCAACTCAATTACGTTTTTCATTTCTAACTAACACTTACATTCCTCCGTGCCGTCACGTCGTTTTGAATAGAAACCATCGGTTAATAGGCCAACTTCTTTATATAATATTAAATCAGTTTGCGCTCCTATACCAATATCTTTCATAATTATCGTTGGTACGGTATCCGTTTGCACTCCTACTGCGACCTTACTAGCTCTCAAACGCCTTTAGGCAAAATCTTTAGTAAATTAATTGAATTTACATATTCACAGCAACATATATATACAACATACCTGGAGGCGTCTAAAAGTTTTGCTCTCAAAATAGCATTCTTATCGGGTTTCGGCAAAGTGGAAATGCTTACAGCCCGCCATGGCGGCCGTTTCGATTCAGCGTCTTTATCATTGTTTGGATCTTTCATACGTTTCCAACTTTTCGGTATTCTAGAAATTCAAAATTCAAATAATAAAAATCTTTAGCTGGAAACAAGAAAGAACGCTCAGCGATCAACTGCCAATCGATTTGAACTTTCGATGTGCTAATCGAATAGCAAAGTTCCAGATTTGACAATTTGTTCGCAAATCAACTTAGTTTCCAGATAAATGGTTATACGAAATTTGAAGAATGAATTAAAATCTTGTGAACTCATTGCCATTACTGCGCTTATATAGCTTTCGCGAAACAGCCAGTTCATGATCACTCATTTATTCTCCGACTGACACATTTTTGCACATGTAGCGATAAATCAGTGTAGATAGCTAGCCAAGCAGATCAGCTGACCTAGCTAGATCACAGCTTACCTAGCTAGGTCACAAAAATATCTAAGTAAGATTTAAAGGAAAAAGTGCCAAATCCTGCCTGAGCTGAGCTTTTGTTGTAATGATTCCTAAAGAAAACTGACAGACGATATCGATTACACCGACTGAAACGGACAGTTTCTCTGTTCCTGCTGGGCCATAAAGCTAAAATAATGCAACACTGTTGATTGCTATGAAAGATGTCTCTTCAACTGGAAAAAATCTTTGAATTTGGTGGGGATGACGTGAACTCTCACATCAAATGCGATCTATTAAGGAGGCACACGATTACGTTTGCATAATGGACTTTCTTTCTTTTTTTTACGACTAGATGGTTATGATCTGGTCCTCATCTGTGTCGTAATTACAAATACTCGACCGGATGATGTCTATTTTATCGCGACTCTATACGATGCTAGGCACGAGTTAAGACTAAGTGACTTTGTGTGATCCTTAAACAAAATCGCCTGTAAGTTCAACTTAACCTAACTTAATTTACATCATCCGAAAAAAAAGTAAAAAAAATAATAAAAAATTTCTATTCTTTGCTTTCCTCAACTTACCTACTTGTGCCGAAATTTTGAGACGATTGTGTTGTATTACTACTATCGTTCACTTGATTTTCTTCAACGCTTTGCGTTTCACTTGTCTCCGAGGACGAGTACGAACTGGGCGAGTTGAATTTATTCATATTATAACATTACGGTTAACAAGTTATTTTTTCTTTCTTTCTTTCAAATTTGTTTTGATCTCTTCATAAACTCTTTACAAGACACCACCTACATTTGCATTTTCAAATCTATATATATATATATATATATATATATATATGTAAATGTATAAGTAGAGATATAGGAAAAAAAGCAAAAAAATTGGAAAGAAAATAATTGATTCAATTATTTTCGAGACAATTTTCTGCACTAATAATGGATAACATATTATAACAATCAAACTACCAAAATAACTAACCGAGTAACTCCACTAGTAACCATAGAAGCCGATAGACTTTCTTACTTACTTTACTAATGTAACATGAATTTCTCATAAAAGCTAACAAACCAGATATGTGCGTGTGAAACAACAAATATAAATACCATATATATAGATGAAGTGAAAAATCAAATTAATCGATTATAAGAATGAAAAAATTTGCAGTATTAAATTTATTCGATTTTCTTTATGACTTTTGAACAAACACAGTTTTATGTAGATATAATAATTTTCAATAAAATTTGAATTTTTTTTTTCTATCTTATGAACTTTATTACTAAGCTGTGTTTTAATCGGATTTAAGTTAAATTCTTCAAATACTTTAAAGGATCGTCGAGAAAATCTTCTAGAAACGTTAAACCAACTGGCAGCAGATGCACGTCCTCATGGAAATTAAATAATGGCGGTTGAAATATATTCTTAAAACTTATTCGACTTATATTGTAAATATTAATTTGAATATCAGTGCAATTGACACGGTCATAACTGTCGGGTTGGGCAGCAATTTTTCGTATAGTTTTCTTTATAAAACATCGAATACCCAACGGATCTCTAAGGTGAGAGAAAAACAACAAAATGAAAATGAAAATAATAATCAATCAATAATCAATAAAATTAACTTCAACGCTATAGAGAAATCTTTCATTTATACAATACCTGCCAATTGTTGCTTGACGCTGAAAGAGAATGCGTTGTAATTGTTGGCCCATTGCAAAAGTTTCGCTATACTTTTTATCGAGAGTGCATAACATTTCGTAAATGCCAATTTCATCGCTGCTTTTACATAATGTCATCAAATTTAAAGGCAGTTGCAATTTTAATTCATAATCTAATACATAATCGATCGGTTTCAAGCGCACTACACAATAAGATCGGATTTATCGTTTATCGTTATTGTTACATCATCATCTATGCTCAAAGAGTACTTACTTTCTGGCAATCGCTTTGTTACTTCTATAGTTTTTAGCGTAATCTTGCTGCTTAAGATGCCCGTTCGTTCATAAGTAATTAATACCGAAGAAGTTAACAATAAACGATGAGTGAATAATAATTTACCTCTATATTGCATTTGATCATCAAATATCCAGTTATGTCTTGTCTTGCTAAATAAGGAAAGATTTCGAAGATTCTTAGAAGATTATTAGAAAAATTTATCTCTAAACAAAAAAACAATACGATACTTATTAATTAATTAACTTGATTCTCAATTTTTACCGAACCACCAATAAAATTATATTGACATTATAATTCTTCTTAAAATTCTTGTTCACCTGATAATATTATTCTGACTTGATTTAATATTATTAACGTCTGCCCATTTAAAAGGGACGCGATGCCTTCTACATGTATAGAGGAAGCAAAAAAAATATACTTAAGCTTAAAATTTAAGCCAGCGGTAAATTTTTTAAACCTCTAGGGTTGGTAAGGATGGACCCGATCCGCTTACAAACACGTCTACTATAATCGAAAGACTAACTTAACACAAGTATAAATATTGGATAATGCCAAATAGACTCAAAGAAGCTCAACTACTAATCGCAATCATATTTAGTGAAGTAGTTTTGCGTTGATTGATAATCAAAATTTAATCTAAGGCGGATATAAAGCTTTCTCAGTTGTAAAAAATTTTCCTAATTCAAATAGCAACCAGTAATGGATATCAAAGAATGCGCTTATCACCTTATTATTAGTTCTGTCTTGTTTAGTCTTAACTAAATGACTAGACATTAACCTTTTCTACTCTTACTCTACTGCTAGCATTTAAGCAGTTCGACTGTGTATGGCGAGTAAATCATCATCATTTTCCGTTCATCCGTCCTTGTCGGTTTACCTCATCTAATTTTATGATTATAAATGTATATTTGCCATAATAATGTATTTTAGAATATGTGTTAAATTATTTTTTTATTTAATTACACTGGTGATTGCTACAACTTTTGTAACGCAATTTAAATGCACGTTTTCCAAAAAGTTCGATACCTTTAACTGATTAAATAGAAACTAAATGTGTATAGCAATCTTTTTTTTAGTCTTAGTCGAGTGCTAGCATTTAAAAAACTGCGAGATTATTTTTAAAAGAAATTTTACCTGAGTTTTTGACGCAAGCGTTCAATCACCGATACCGGTCCATCTGACGTTGTATTTCGATATTCTTTCAACATTTCTTCTTTTAATCTGTAAATTATTGAATTAATTTTCGTTCAAATTGTTTGAAAAAAACAAAGGTTAAATTACTTTTTGTTCTTTATGGCGTAACGTTTTCTAAGTTCACTAATACTGAACTTATTAATCGTGTCGTTCTTATTTATTGTATCCGAGAGTGTATCGCTTAAATCGTCAGTTGATAGATTAGACATAGTATTGTCTAAACTAACGCGTTGCCATAAATATCCCACATCAGCTAAGTTTGGAAGTTTGCGTAAACGTCTCAAACGATCAAAATTTATTGACGGTGGAGAAGGTAAAGAACAATTCAAAGAAGATTCGTGCAGATTTAAATTACTTTCATTTGAAGGTTTCCCTCCAAAACATTTGCACTTAGGACATAAGAACGTATCGTTATTAGTCACTCTTGCTGGCTGCGACAATTGTGATTGTGGTTGTGGTTGAGTGCTAAAGTTACTCCTTGCGGTTTCTATTTCACTTTCTTCATCATCTGCTAAAGTGTCAACTAAATTTATATGGACTTCGTCAATGTTATCAATTAAGCTCTCTGGACAGGCATCCTTAAGAGTATTGCTATTCTTAAACGAATCATTGCCCCTGTTTGTTCCCTCATTTTGAAGATGTATTGAATCATCCGGTATGATAATGGGATTGTTTTCAAAGACCAATTGCCTTGAGGTATACTTTCGACAAGAAGTACTGCTACTAGCTTCTGTAAGCGTACGTTCGGCATAACGCACTATAGGTAGAGTGAATGTGGAATCTTCTATATTCGTCGACTGATCGATAATCTCCATCAGTGATGAGCTATGATAGTCTTTTTTTTCGGAAGCACATAGCATTGAAGTTTGCAACTTTTTTAATTGCGTTTCTCCGGGCAAGTTTGACCCGTTGAATCCAATTTCGGTTAACTGTGTTTCGCTGTGTGGAACAATCCCCGAAATTTCATCTACGATTTGTCTAGCGAAAATTTCAGAATCTGGCTCAATAAACGATTTCTTATTAATCTTGAACATTATTTTGTCATTTTTCTCTTCAACTTCTACTGGCTTTGGCAATTTACTTGATTCGAATTCCTTAGGATAAACTTCTTCGAGTTGACAATCTTCTTCGATAAGTGCCAACGGTCTCTTGCTATGCGGTACATTCGGGGTCAAATGAGAATGCAAACGTTTCAAAAACAGTAACTGCGGAGGTGCAGAGCGTTTTTCAAATTTCGCTTCTCTTTCCCGAGCTTCGAAATCAATCAGCGATAAACTGGGAGTGATTTCATATGTTTTACGTAAACGTTGTTGATTTAGTGAGTTTCTGGAAGGAGTTACAAAAGTTTCGTTTAGCCGATTATCTGACATCATTAAACTGGCGGAATTTTTTGTTTTGTCAGTAGACGTATTGACCTTTGAAAATGAATCTTCATTTTTTTCTGTTAACGAACGAATCGTTGTTGTTTGATTCTTCATAGATGTGTCAACAATTTGTTCAATTTCACTTTGGTCGCAGCGGTATTCCGACATAATCTGTTCATTTTCTCTTTCTTCCAAATGAGCGTTATAGAGGTAACTCTGTCTTGGAGTAATTCCTATATCTGTATCTAATTCCATTTCTTCTTCATTATACACAGTATTTCTTTTATGCTTCGTTGGTCTTATTCCATCTGCCCTTACATAAGAAATATCATCCAAATTTTTCAATGTCCTGTATTGACTATTATTTGCTTGCGCTTTCTCATTTCCGTTTACTTCTGAAGGTAATAATCTGCTTAGTGTTGGTGCATTCTTGCCTAAGATACTTGTTTGCTGACGTAATGTTGTTATTAGTTTTTCTTCAAAGAGAGTCTTACTTGTAATTTGTCCTAAGCTTTGATTACAAATTGTATGTCCCTCTTCTTCATTCTTGTCGAAATCTTTTGTTCTGTTATCCTTCAATGTTTTTTCGTTTGGCATTTGTTCCTCTTCTATGTCATCGTTACAATAAAAGGTGAGATTACTTGAATGTTTATAAGAGTTATTTTTTATGGGTATATTGCTCATCTCTGTAGAAGTTAACGTAGTACGTATAGGCCCCTCAGCGTTTTCTTCAATCATTTTTTCGTCCTCACTTACATTTTCGTTGCGCATTAATTCCTGACGCAAGTTCAAAACTTGAATACTTTCAAACGATGCAAGATTTTCAGCATGTTGTGGAAAATGTTGAGTTTCTCTTGCATTGAAATTTTCTCCAGTTTTGTTATAAACCGTTTCGCGTTGATGGGGTTTTACGCTTATTTCGCCATCTTCTTCAATAGTCTCTTCGAAGATTTGAGTTTTTCTCATCTCACGATTTTTCTTGCAAAGTTTTTCATATTGAAGTGTTTCCTCCTTTTTGCTAATATCTCCTTCGTGTTTCTTGCACGTATTTGTTTCATTACTTTCAAAAATTGGCAGAGTTTTGAGTAATGTTTCTTCTTTTGTCACTTCACCTCGCCGAATATCTGCGATATCCTCCTTAATATCTTCGTGGGGAAAGGGCCTTTCTTTAGACGATATTCTCCCCACGTCGCTCTTGACGAGTGATTCACGTTGTTCACAGTGTTCGTCTGTTATTACCACGGTATCTTCTATTATATCTGAATAAAAGTATTGTGTTTTCCTCGAGTTTTTCATTGTCTGGGTATGTCCCATAGGTACATCGTATTGAAGGTTTACTTTTCTTATGTCAAGATCTTCTTCAAGGACGTCTTGAAAGAACTGAGTGTGCCCACCTAAATCTTTATCCTTGTACTTGCACGTAGTCTCTTCACACTGCAATAGTTTTTCCTCTTTTCCATAATCTTTTTCAATACTCTCAGGAGTTAATATCGTTTTGCGTATTTCCCGGCTATTCAGGTTGTTCCTACCATCCGAGGTAAGCGATAAATTGACCACATCGTCGACAATATCTGTGATATCCTGAGGACCATGCGTGGTTTTTCTCTTCTTTGTCGCTGAGTTATTAGTAATTTCTTCGACCTTAGGCTCATTCAGCTCTCTCTCTTTCATCGCTGCGCTATTACTAATTTCTTCGATTTTAGTCTCCTCCAAGTCTTCATTGAGAAATAATGTTTGGCTTGCGATTTTTTTGATCTTTTCGGAATTATCGTCCGCAACTTGTTCGAGCATATTCGTACATAAATTAACCGATCCCCTTGAGTCAGCTACTTTAAATTGGTATTTCTCCTTATGAATTTCAACTTCGCTACTAAAATCCAATCTTTTTTTCCCCTCTGGTAAGACTTCACTAAAGAATGTACCAACATTTTGAAACATATGTACCGATTTCGTATTTGGCCTTAAGTAGAAAAAAAGAATTATTTAGGCCGGAATTTATTTGTGGTTTCTTAGCAACAACTTACTGTTTTTCACGCTCGTCACTTTTCATCCATCTTTCCGACCAGGTTATATCATCATCATTTGTTTGTGTTACATCTCTTTTGGAACTATTGCGAGACGACGTCTCGTCACTTAGTTTCGCTCGAGTCAAAAAACTAGTATTATCCAACATCACATCATCGGCCTCTGAGTAACGATATTTATTTTTCTTACACTTTTTTTCTGGCTCTTCCATTAAGATGGTACCGCGAACTATTCGAGCTTGATCGTCTTCAAAATGCGGAGTACTTTGCTTTCTGGATTCTTTCTCATTTTTTCCGCGTGCAGTGAATAAGGAAGATTTTGCTTTAGCATCAATATTTGGCGGCTTCTTTGCATCGGAGAATATCCGTATTTTACCACTCACGATCTGATCATGTAATTGTCGTAAATTGCAAACTTTAAGCGCGGGTGGACACAGGGGAGATGAATCACCTTCGACGCTTCCAAAACTCATATCCGTAGGTTTACAAACTGCGATCTGATTATTTTCATGTGTTGTAGCTGTTGAATGTGGGGAAAAAGTATTTTGCTTAGAGGCTTTGAACGGCGTAAGCTTTAACCCCTCCTGGAGTACCCCTTTTTTTTTACAATTTAGAGAAATAGTTTTGGTTAATGGAGCGCAAATTTTGTGTACCGTCACCTTGGAGGTGCGCGGAATATTACAATCAGGGAATTGAACAATTGCTTCTGATTTCTGGCCAGTGTCTTTGAGATCTCCTTGGCTTTGTTCTTCGCACTTTTTAACAAACGATTCATCTGGTTGTGCTTCCCTCTGCTGTGTAGGCATTTTTTCGGAATTTTCAACTTGCGCGCTCATTTCCTCAGTACGTTCATACTTTTCCTTTTTCCGTTCTAAACGTGACCCCATTGAATCATTGACAAATCGTTCACTTGAAGTTCTCACAGGTGCTAATCCTAAAGCTTTTTTCTCATTTTCATCGAGAGAAAAGCTATTTAATAAATCCGTATAGCTTTCGCCGAAGTCCGCTGTGTTAGCTCTACTAGAACAAGAACGTGGATGTCTTTCCTTTTCAAATAAAGTGATTTCAACAGTATTTTCAATGTTTAGTCCACTGTTTTGACCAGAAGAACCACAACTTGAATCGTCGACGTAAATATTCGATTTCTCGTACGGATTAATCGTTTCACTTGCCTTTGATTTAGTGAATACATTTTCCTTGTCCTCCTCATTTGTAATTGTGTGCAGTATTGTTGACGACGTTGACGTAGGTAATTTTGTAACGCAAAGTTTAGGTGCTGTTTCATCAACAGTGACACGATCAGAGATTTCATAAGAATCCTCATAAGTTTTCGTTATCTCTTCTTGACAGAATTCTCTGAAACGACATAGACATACAAAACCAAATCTTTCTTTATATTATAGTCGGTCAGTCCTCCATACCTTACGAAATTCTTTCCACTAAAACTTATACGACGCTTAGTTGCAGTAGAATCTTCATCCTTCGGTAAAATTGGTTTTCGTAACTAAAATGCATACATATTACTATCCAAATATTTATTAAGTTATTTTGTTTTATAATCTCTCTTACAGAACTTCGATGTCTTTTTTTATCCATCTTAAACAACCTACAAATAATTTTATTATATTAATTTCCTCGTTTATTTTTTAATAATATGACATTTTTTGAAAATACCTAATTGTGGAGGGAAGATAGCAGTGCTGCCAGATTTCAATTTTAATTATGATAAATACGATATAGAGTATAGATAAGTGTTTTGATTAAGATCATACATGAAGAGATAATAATTTTAATTTTAAGTGTTCTTACTAAAAAAGGGAAGATGACAACATTTTTTTCCTTGTGCCGAATAACTAGAAGCTTGAGGGCTTGATGATGGTTGCAAAAGCACACTCGAAAGGAAAACATTTCTTTTTATATGTATAATAAGCAACACGATTGTTAGATTGATAGAATTTTCGTTTAATTTTTTATTTAATAAAAAAGCTTTGATCAAAGTAAAACATTTTTAAAACATCCTTAACAATTTTAGATTTATTTATTTTTGGAAAGGCAGCATAGACGGTCTTTTCGATAGAGAATATAAATATTACAAGATTTTTTAAATTTAATACAATTAAATCCCTAAAATTAACATTTCTTTGCAATCTTTCCAATACAGGAACAATTGTATGATCAATGATTATGAATTTATATGATATACAATTTCAAACATAACAATTTCAAAAACCAAGCATAGTAGATTATTCAGAAAAAGACTTGCACACGCACTTGGCAACTCTACGCGTTTATGTCAAAACCGCATTACTAGTTTTCTATACGAAATTTTCCATTTTAGCAGAGAAAAAGCTTATTAATATTGATTATCAGAGAATTTACATATTATCGAAGAACTTGCATATTCAAACATGGGCAAAGAAAGAAAACAATTTAATATCGGTGACTTGGTTTTTGCGAAAGTAAAAGGCTATCCAGCTTGGCCTGCGAAAATCACAAAGTATAACAATAAAAAGTATAATGTATACTTTTATGGTACCGGAGAAACGGCGAATATCAAGCTTGAGGATTTGTTTCAATATGTAGAAAACAAGGAGAAGTTCGCCACGGAAAAAAATATGAAACGTACAAATTTTCGGGAAGCAATGCAACAAATAGAAGCTGCTTTGAATGGCGAAGATTCTGCACCAATTACATTGCGTGGCGCCTCGGCGGCTGTAAATAATACACAAGCAGAAGGAACGGCAAACAGTACCTTTGATGATAGTCAGGTTACGGCAGATACAACAATTGGCGACGAGTCGCAACTTATTTCAGAGAAAATTAGTGAATTTGGCGAAACAAGTGCCGAATCAAAAGGAGATAAGTCTGTACAAGAAACAGCGAATAGTGAACAACAGGATGCTGGAAAAAGTGATGGTAAGAAGAAGTCGGCAGATGACGCCAGAAATAAAGATTTAAGAAAGAAAGAAGACACAGCAACAGACATATCCAAAATAGCGACGCCTGATAGTGAATTGGTTAGTCGTAGCGGTCGTAAAATAAAACTTAAACGACATATGGATGATTTGGACGAGCAATCGAGTGCTAATCAAGCACCACCATCAAAGAAAAAAGTACCAACTGAAGGTAAATACAATCAAAAATGCTGCATTAATCCTAAGACGATAACTAAGATTTCGTTATTACTTTAGGCATAGCTCAATCTGAAGCAAAACCGAAAAGCGGTAAAAAATCTGCTAACAGTAGTGTTAAGCCTGTGGCTACAATCACTCCTTTAGTAAAATCTGGTGATAAAACTGAAGTAGTTAATAATCTGTTGTTAGCTTTTGTACCACCCGCAAAATGTATAGGCATTAAATTGGATTTTGAAAAGCCTGACTTATTTGAAACGGCAGCGGATAAACGCCAGTGGGAGGAGCAAGCACGCAAAGAAGCCGAAGAATTGAAAGAACAGCTAGAGATGGGCTCCATAAAATTGGAAGATATTAGAGATCGTGTGGTATTAAATCCCCCACGATCAAGAATCGATCAAGATGAAGCTAATCGATTTAATGCTTTAATGCTTGAACAGGAAGATGCTTTATTCGTAGAACGAGATTTTATACAGTTATCTCAAGAATTAAGGGATTGTTTGGGTCTAAGACAAGCTGATGTCGATCGTTGCTTAGATATCCTTAAGCAATTCAAAGAACTTCAATTGAATCGGCTGATGCTGTTGCGTAATCCGGATTGCGTTGATGGTATACGGCGTTTACAGCGCTATATAGGTAATTTAAAATCTTGGAATCTAACACCGGAACAAGAGACAGATTTTAAAATTAAAGCCGGAATTATACGCAATGAAGCCATAATGATTTACAACAATTTTAAAAGGATTTTCGGTCCAACACATAAGCAAAGGTTCTGGGAAGAGTTTTGCGATCATGTTGAAGCTTACAAAGAGAATACCAAACATATTAATGAAAAAAATTGTTTAATTATGACGGAAAAAACATATAAAACGCTGATTGCTAACAACAATGTAAAACAGGTCACATTAAAATCGAATGAAACGGAAGAGAAACCAATCGAGGAAGAAAAAACGGAACTTGCTAATTCGGAGAATGTTGAAGAAAATAAAAATTTCTCTTCACAAATTGAAGATACTCCAGTAGAAAACATAAATAATGAAATAACGGAAACTTAAATTTTTAAGTACATTTTACTTTCTTATACTGCTTAATTCGACTAGATTATAATTCTTCTTTAGTTTTTAGATCATTTCCATGAGCACGTAAAAGTATATATATTTTTACCTTAACATTATATATTAAATAAAAAAAAAAAAAAAACAATTCAAAATGGTGAAAATCGTTTTCTCAATATTTTATTCGATTTTCTTTCTTCATCTTAGAATGGAACATGCAAAAAGTGGCGCTCCAAAGCTTTGTGCATAGCCATAAAAAAGCGATGTCAGGAACAAATAAAACGTTTATACGGGTATACTCAGCTTATAAAAAAAAACAAGGATATTCGACGACACCCGGCGAAGAAAGCCGTCGGCCCATCAGTATCAAATTCGATATGTTTTCTTGTGTAATTAAGAGAGTATTTACGTTTGTGCTTCAAGTATGTTTCAAATAAATGCTGCTCTACTAAATCGATCAACGAAAACCACTTCTACGCAACATGTATGTTAAGAATGCTTCCATTTTCAAAAACAAAATTTGAATTTTTACTTGTTACTTGAAGACCGCAAGCTACACGACAGATAAACCCGTCTCCCATCCAATTAGCTCCTACATAAGAATAGAAAGAATTGACCACGCCCATTTAATATTGTAGAGAATCAAAATTTCACTTTTGTCGTTCTTTTTTTTTTAAATAAAGGTGATAGGTGGTACAGGATTAGGCCAAAGAAATTAATATAAAGGCGCCCGCGCGCATAACTCGCCTATGAACTACTTAACTCCTTGCATGTTTTTTGCAATAAACTTTAATTTAGTTTCGATATCAGATTCGATAATACACTCGAAGAAGAACGTCTAGGTAAAAATTTTTAATTTTTCAACAATCAGTTTCCAAATTTTGCATATACGCTTATCTCGTGTGCTCATAAAGCTCTACTGTTATAGGCTATGGGCGTGCACTTATTTTGACATGTATAAGCTTTCTTTCTCTTTTTTCGTGTTTCTTCCTCCTTTTAGTTTTTATTTGCCTACTTATGTATATTTAACTTAAGGTTTTTATTATTCTTATTGTTCAACTTATTTTGTGATTAACTTATGCGGCATCGTCTAAAACATAAGCAAATACAACAAAAAACAAATGCATAAAAAAACATGACACGGTCGTAGATGGACGCTGGAAGGTAGAGAGGTTATTTTTCTTTAGCATCACCTATACCTAAAAGAAAAATTTAAAAAAATATATGGATCTAACAAATAAATAATAATTATAAATAATATAAACAAAAAATGCTAAAATCGGCAGTAGAAAGAAAGGAGCTATTATCAAAAATGTAATTAAATACATGTATTACACCTTCTATATATTCCATACCTTCTGGCAATATAGCAAAAACTGCTTCAGACTCGGGCAAGCAGGGGGAGTCATAAATTTTGCAAATCCTATTATCGCCGCGACCTTTGCGCAAATATAAACGAGTTGTCGAAGCGTGAGCTATTATGTTACCGCCTATGGGCTTCTTGGCATCAGCCTGATACATACTGCCACCATCAACCTGAGCTACTACTTGGTTGGTGATAACGACAGCTACGCCAAATTCGTCCGCTAATCTGAGAAGTAAGCGCATAAATCTTGCCAAATGCGCCTGACGAGGAGCTAATTCACTTCGTCCAACATAATCCGTCCTATATAAAGCGGTGGCACTGTCCACAACGATTAAACCATATCTAAATAATAAAACATGTGTGTGATAAGTTGAAATCTAAACACTTCGTTATTACCGGGATTCGGCCATCATTGCTGCTCCCTGCATAAGCAATTCTGTCTGATGATCAGAATTGTAAGCTCGAGCACAAGCTATATTTTCTAAAACGTCGTCTTTAATCAAATGAAAGCGATCAGCAATGGACACGAACCGTTCTGGTCGAAAAGTACCTTCGGTGTCGATATACAAACATTTCCCTTCGGCACCGTTTTGACTTACAGGCAATTGACAGGTAACCGCTAATGTGTGACACAATTGAGTTTTACCTGACCGGAATTCACCAAATATTTCAGTAATTGAACCCGTTTCTATGCCACCACCTAATAACTTATCTAATTCTGTTGAACCAGTTGTTAGCATTATGATCTCGGAACGTCTCTGATATACATGGGAAGCAGTAATGAAACCCATGGGCACTAAACTTTGGGCGTGT
This sequence comes from Glossina morsitans morsitans, assembly GCA_001077435.1. Lineage (NCBI taxonomy): Eukaryota > Metazoa > Arthropoda > Insecta > Diptera > Glossinidae > Glossina > Glossina morsitans. Next base: position 1,285 of record CCAG010016125.1, on the reverse strand, counting down.
GTTATTAATTTGTCCACTTTGGCGTCCGCAAGACCCTTGATATTTAACAAATCCTTTCGTGTACTGAAAGCTACAGATTCCACGGTGTGGTAGCCAGCACTTTTAAGTCTTTGTATGTCATTATTAGTAATGCCGTTAGTTTCCAATTTGTTAATTAGTAAAGGACCTCCTTGCTCGTTTTCCTCAAAGTCCGCGACCGTGTCCAAAGATTGATCTTTACAGTGCGCGGCCATACAATCTCCTAAATTTTCCGCCGTACTCAAATAATTCTATTAATTTTAATGCCTTTCCCGCTTTGTACTATATCGTAAAAAAGATGTTGCCTAATCGCAAAAAAATCCATTAAGAATTTGCCCTGTGCAATATCAGCCCTGTGTATTCTGTAAATAACTTTACGAACGTGCCGCTTTCTGTTAAATAACATTACGAACGTGTCGCTTTCTGTTAAATAACAGCACAAAGTGATGTCAAGTTTATATACGAAAAAAAATGATGTGGACTGAACGTATTCATGACTACATTTTTGCCTTAGAAAAAATTGCTTAACTGAACACACCCCTATCAACATCTGACATAACTTTATGTAGGAATTGCATAAATTTCTATTCTCAATTTTTCCTTGTGTATTATTAAAGGAAGTATTAAAAATAATAATTGAAAAACATTAATGGGTAATTAAAAGTATGAGTGCTTTCCATTACTTGGATGTGCAATTGTAAGCTAATTGTCAGAAGTTTTAATAAGCGGCATATTTTATTTCATTATTTCCAACGACTCCAACAGGAATCTACGAGACGAAAAATCTGCTATTGTAACTCCCGCCTATTTTCATGGTTGCGTTGAAAGCTCAATTCTCGATTTATTTGGTGAAATTAGCGGTTACAGTGAATTGGAGTTAATTCAATTTAGCAAAGCACAAAAAAGAGGCGTTTTTAAAGTACCCAAAGCATTTTATGAACAGATACGCGCATCAATTGCATTAATTGGTCACTATCAGGACATTCCTTGTCATTTTGAGGTGCTTCGAGATTCGGAAGAGCGTTTAGAAATTTAACTTAATCAAAATGTCATCATACAGTTACTGTAAAACGTTTGGCAAAGATAAGGTAATCTTTGTTACCAAGGAAGATCATGCAGTACCTTCGACCATACAATTACCACCTCCTGAACCGGCTCAGGGTTTAATTACGAACGATGGTGAAATCAATTGGAGCTGTCCATGTTTGGGTGGCATGGCCACTGGACCATGCGGCGTTGAGTTCCGCGACGCATTTTCATGCTTCCA
>CCAG010016121.1:0-23976 GCA_001077435.1 Glossina morsitans morsitans | reverse complement strand
TATATATATATATATATATATATATACATACACACAAAACGCACACGAACCCACAAGAGCATGCATATATACACATATAGCTGCACGTATATATTTATATATGTGTATGTTTATATATATATGAATTCGAACATATGACCATTTCATACAATAAGCGCTCATTTGTCAGTCGGTCTATTTTCGTAGTTGTCGTAACCATATCTAAAGTGTGGACAGATGGATAGTTATACAAACATTCATAGAAACAAGCAAGCGAACATGGTGACGGGCAGTTAGACAGGACAAACGGAATGGATGACAGACAGAACCAAACCAACATCAAAATTTTAACATTTTTTGGTTGCTAACCATAGTTAGCTTAATGCAATTGTATTCATGAACGTACTACGTATAATACACAGGCATGCATGTGTCCTTGTGTATGTGTTATATATATATAAGTGCGCTTTTTAAACTTTCCTCCTTCGCTTTGATAATGCGAACGTGTTCAGTTAAACATACATATGTAACATGTGTGTTAGCGTTCGTTAGAATCGCTTGCCCAGTTGGACTTTTGTTACTTTCTGGCATTTAACCAGCCATCCATTCACCCATACACTATTAAGTGATAGTATAGAGTTTCATTATTTTTTGATATGCGGTTTAAATATGCGTTCGTTCAAACATTTTTCTTTCGATTTAAATAATTTGATAAAAGCTTTTAGCTTTTCCAACACATAATACGGATTATGTAAAAAGTCTTCTTCTCTTAATTTTATTACACTTAAAATGATGTTACCGTTGCCGTAAAGAAACTGGTAACGCACCTATGTTAACGACTTCCTACGCTACCCGCGTCACTTTCGAAATGCTGCTTCCGGTAGTATTTTATTCACCCATCGCCACAAAAAAAAAACGCTCTGAGTTATCAAAAACTTTGAAAAAAAGTGAAAATGTAAAAAACCAAAATATCAAAGAACTTGAAAACATTTGATAACCTTTAATGTTCTTCAAAAAGTGTATTCGAGAAATTCATATAATAATAAATTTGTTTTCAATTAATGCCTTAACATGTTTAAGTGAACCCTAAGCAATTTATGCCATTCAAAATCGAACATAGAGCAGCCACAAAATAATGTTAAAAATTATTATTTTTTTTGATCTCTTAAACAATTTCCATTCAATTTGATTTGTGGTCGAAAGTTTCGTAACCTATTAAATACCGTTGCTTTTTATAACGCACGTTTAAACTTCGAGTAATGTGGAGTGAGACATCAGTCGTGTAACGTTTTCCATTACGTCTTCATTAAAAACACAATAAACAGCTTTAATTATTCATATTTTTATGAAAGTTATCAAAGTTTAATAAATGAAGAATAGAAAAAAAACCTTTGAAAAATTTACTGTCATCTCGGTCAATAAAATGACCGCCTCAGTGAACTAGAAATATAACTGACTGTAACAGACGATACACTGCTATTGTCATTGTGAGTGAAAACACGTAAGGAATGTCGGTCGTGTGCACCGCATAGCATAAGTAAAAATTGTACGCAACATTTTAAAGTCAGATGTTAGTCTGCGTGCGTGCGTAGTTCAAAAGATCTCATCATTAAGACTGTTTAGGCATCGGCAGTGCTATAGATAGGATAATTTGGATACTTGAAAGGCTTAAAATGTTTTCGACGAAATTCATCTGCAGTGGCCATGGGCATGGCTCGTACAACGTTTTCCCTCGAAATAACAAAATATTTTGCACTAATTTAACTTTCATTTATAACAAACATGTGTTTAAAGTTTTCCACCCATGCATGCGCTTTCTATGTATTTGTGGTTGAATTGCACACAAATAATAATACACATCAATAGCGCTCTCCACACTGTTGCAGAACGTTGAAGTATTGGACTTAACGTTTCAATTTGAGCTGCTTATCTACATACTCCATTTACGATGGGTTAACTCTTTGTAAATTTATTTGTTGTTGTTTAGATTTTCGATTTCATATTAGAAGCTTTCGAAGAAAATTTTACTAAACACACAACAAAACTCATACGCCTAGAAAAAGCAATAATGAGGGAGAAGAGAGAGAGAGATAGATAGATAGATAGATAGAGAGAGAGAGAGAGAGAGAGAGAGAGATAGAGAAATGTGACAATGTCGATCACAAAGTTGTATATAGAAGTGAAAAAAAGAAAGCTTTTCATCGAGTTTCTTTAAGTAGGCAGGGTTTAAGCAAATGTCTTAAAGCTGTCTTGTGATCGGTACTTAACCCTATAGCGACGTCACGCTTGATTAGGCTGAGGTCTTATATGATTTATCGTAAGAGCGCCCCAACTTGATGAATTAAATTTCCCTTCCGGCTTGCAAAGTCTTTCGCCTTTACGTAGTAAAATTTCGAAATATTTTTCATAAATTTCACTCATTTTTATAGCAAAATATTTTCCCACATTTTATATTCACAAATGTGTTTTAAAAATAAAGGAACGTTGATTTTAAGACGAATATTCGTTCATCTTTTCCTAGAAGCCGAAAACGATAGCTCATTATGAAGTTGCGCCGCTATGGCGATACGACATTTTCGTTATATAATAGTTGATGCTGGCTCAATGCTAAAATATATATTTTTTTTACATTTCCTTTTACTCTCATCATAAAATTGATCGCCCCGAAACAAATCGTAAAGGATTGCAATATATTTGTATTTATGTCTTAACCGACTTAACCGATCCACTTTGGCCATGCAAATGCTTCTACACTTATTGTTTGCTTCAGTAGGTATTTACAGTTATTGCACACTAACTAATATGTATAACACACTAACTAATACAATAAATGTATACAATATTTTCGGATAAGAAGAAAATTGAATCTTCGTACATATTTTCGAAATGACGGAATTTTCGCAAAACTTTTGTGCACAATTTTTCGTTTTTTCGCAAAATTATGTCTCTTCGTAACGATAAAATAAAAATATGTAAATTATTGGAAAATTAGCATAATTAAGCCAATCGAGAGTGACTAATGTTTAAACATCGTTGTTTGGTTACGTAAGCACACATACACAGCCAGACATGTTTACCTAATTGCTTCAATCAATGATAGCTATTGGTTGAGTTCTCAAATCGTGACAAGCATTCATAATTGACAAGTTTTAGTGATCGAATATTTCCTTTGCTTATTAAAGTGTTTTTTGTTGCATGAAAATTTTTCGAAAATAAATAACATCTATAGGAATGTTCAGAGATTTGTTTCAAGTTGAATAAAATCTTCCTTTCGGTCGATTACGCTCTGTCTGCATGTTACTCTATTCATTTAATATTTCAAGTCTTTTTTCATTTTTGTTTAATTTTTAAATTTTTTTATATTTTACGTTTTCATGTACTGGATGGAATGTAGACTTTATTTTCCATTACTTCCTTGAAAAAGAGTTACGCAGTCGAATTCCGATTTACTAAAAAGTCTAGAAACTGCCCAGACCGCAGCCACAGGAAAATTGATATAAATCGTTATCGCTTTCGAAATTAATTACGTTGCAAGGAAGGTACTAAAATAAAGTCATTATATGATTTAAAAATATTCAAGGGCCTCTTGGTAAGCCGGGTGTACCCGTATGAATCTATAAACAAATAAATAAATAAATAAATGCAAAAAACCGACAACAACAGCAACAACAACAACACCAACAACGCCAACAAGATAATTAAAACAATAAATAAAAAATATGGCAAGAAAATAAAAAAAAAGGAGAAAAAACAAACCCGTGAAATGACTGAAAAACTGCTGCATAAAAGGAAATAACAACTTTACGTCCGGTTTGTTTCATGTTTAATAAAATATTGAAATTCTACAGTGTGCCCGGTGCTGTATGATAGCAAGTATTGCTGTAACTAGCCCAGTCATACTCGTAGGCAGAGTTCTACAGAATTTCCCATATATATGTGCATTTGTTATTACATATGTGTGCGAACATGGTTATAAATAACATAAGCAAAGCTTTTATTTATTTTATTTTATTTTTCATGATTTTTCAACACAACAAACAAACGAAAAACCCAACGAATGCGCATTAATAATAAATGAACGATTTAAGCACAGATAGTCGAAGTGAAAAAAGGAGAAAACAAAAGAAGAAAAAAAAGCGCGATGCATTTTCAGTGAGTGAGAGAGTGAAATCTCTGATCAGGTCATAAAATGTAATGATAAAATATGAAATGTAAAAAGGATGCTCTGGCTTCAATGGCAAACGTTAAGAAATATTTAGAAATATTTTTGCTTTAGGTTCTCTTATTTTCAGAAGAGCAAGGCTAAGCACGAGAAAAGAAGGAGGAGAAAAACCCAACCGACCGCTATAGGGCAAACGGAAGTAGCAAAACCTCATAAGTAACCGTAAAGCGCCTTAAAATATATTACGCGGGCTTGCAATTTTCTTGAATGGTAGTGAAAAAGAAAAAAAAACAAAAACAACAAAATTCCAGTTAAAATGTTAACACCATAACTACCTTCGCTACTACCATCGTCGTTACCATGGTTAGACAGATGATGATGGAATTGTTGCAAGATGAAGTGGCAGAAACGATAAAAAAAAAACTGTAATGCAAAAATGTTGCATAATAAAATATGAAAATGTTCTTCTAAGAGAAATTTTGCGATATATGCGTGTATGTGTGTGTATGTGTGTGTGTGTGTGTAAATGTAACTGCTACACTGGGTATAGCTGTGAGCGAGTGCACGCCTAAAGTGAATTTGAATGATTCAACATAAACATAAAACGAACAATTGTGCTTTGCAACGGTGACGACAATGATGCTGGCGATGTTGTAATGCAAACGCATTTTAAAAATCTATAAGCTTAGCTAAATAACAACAATAACAACAATCACAAGAACAAGAACAACAACAACAACAACAACAATAATAATAATAATAATAACGACAATAAAATAACAACAAACAATTTTACATTTTTCTTTTATTTAAGTTCATCTATAATTCACAAGGAACGCTTTCCTGATAATATTATTGTCATCAGCATTATTTGCTTTCGTTTTCTGCGTTTCTTCGTTCATCCATTTGTCGGTTCTTTTCTTTTTTCATTTTACATTTTTGCTCTTGTTCACAGAAATCTGCTTCATACGTTTAGTACATTTATTTAAGTAATATAAAAGTTAGCGATTGTCTGCATATGTATATATATACATATATATATGCGCGTGTGTATGTGTATTTGTTTATGGCATTCATATCATTTGCAAACAGAAGGGATCAATATATCTTAACAATTCAATAACGCATTTGTTACATTCTCTACAAACATCAAAAACCGCAACCATGCAATGTCAGACATATATAACAGTAAATCTCCGCGAAATAGATATGCACGACTATACATACATACGTATGTGCGTCTATCCACTTAACAATGATATCCCAAGAAAGACACGATACGACAAGCCAAGTGAAGAAAAGCTATCAGCGGTTGCTTGGTTAGTTGTAGTATTCCTTACAATTACAACTACTACAACTTTACCAGCTTTGTGCTGTCGAAGAAGATAACGATGATCACAATGATGATAATGCTCCATAATAAAGCATTATAATATTAAACGGAAAAAGAAAAGAATGAAAAGAGAACGCAGCGATTTCCTTTTTCATACCCATCACCGAAGAATAAGGGGTATATTAATTTTATCGAGACGTTTGGAACGCCCAGAAGGAAGCTTGAGAGATCTCATAAAGTATGTATATATTCTTGATTAGAATCAAATTCTGAATCGATTTAAGCATGTCCGTTCGCGTGTCCGCCTGTCTGTCTGGTACAAACATTCTCTTAGCCGCCAAAAATGAAGATATCGCCTACAAATTTGCAAGAGAATTTGAAAAAGACCCAAACTTTTTTAAGAACACGCCTCCAACACACCTAAGTAGCAAAAATTATGAACGCATTATTATAGAGTATGTAAAATTTAATTCTTTCCCTTTTTTTCTATGATTACTTTTACGGGTATAAAAGATGCGGTCACGACCCAATACTAATTTTCTTACTTGTTTTTTTATTATGGTATCCAGCATTAAATAAAAATGTGAGAAATATGAGAAGAATAAGCAAAATACGTATGTATAGAACGAACACACCGCAAATTCAATGGTATTTGCTTTCTACTACACTTGAAACGTTTTCATAACATTTGAAATGCTATAATATTTTCAAAATTCCATTTGGTTCCGTGGCCTTTAGTTCATGTATACTAAAAATATATTAATTTATATATATATATATATATATAATATTATATATTTCATAATATATATATATATATATATATATATGATTGGTATATATATATATGTATATATATATATATATATATATGATTTGGAATGATTTGGAAAATTTATATTACGAAAAGAATACGATAATAGTAATATAATAATAATAATGGACAACTTCGTAATACATAGCTGAATGTATTTCTTTTTTACTTTTACTAAAAGGCTTGAGAAATGTTTTTCGGAGAGGAACTGAAAATCCTCGTCTACTCCAGTTATAAGCTTTTTGTTTCACGCAAAAAGCCTGACATGTACATATTTTTGGACATTGGACATTTGGACAAAGGAATAAAAATCAGAGGAGCTGGATTCGCTACAAAGAACGATTATATTAGGGAGTCTGGAAATTTCTTGCGGTTCCTCATTATGAAAAAAAATATTTTTTCTTTATATAAGGAATACACTTGTCGTTTTGGACGAATTAAGTTTTTCTGCAATCTCACGAATTGTTATATGTCGATCATCTTCATCTCATAACGATTAGTTAGTCGGCAGAAATTGCATTTGCCCTAGCAGAAGGGGATAAAGCTTTCACTGAAAAATTTCCAGAACGAAATTTCGTAAACCAGTTTTGGCGTTCTGCAACAGCATTTATGCCATATTCAGCGCGAGCATTTTTTCAAAATATTCTATCGAATAATGTTTTTGATTCGAATTCAATGTAAATAGCATCTATTATTAACTTTTTCAAATTATGAATAAGATTCTTCATTCATTTACTTGTATTCAGTTAACTGCCTTTAGAATTGTTTATCCGCTGCATTAAGTCCCAGAAAAGCTTCACAATCCCCTAGAATTGATCATGCGAACGTCGATTTTCGAAAACTTCCAGTTATACAATTTCTAGTTATAAGACGATTTTTAGAGTACTCTCTTACGGAAAATGACAATACATTCCGTAATTCCGTTTATACGGATATATTCACAAGACATTTTGAATTTCATGTCAAGGGTGAAGTGTTAAAGGGTGGTAGGTTATAAAGTTGCTTGACTTCTTTATAGATATTGCTCCCTGAACTTTTCAATTGACTTAATATGTGTCAAAAGAGATATACATATAGAGGAGCAGGGAAAATATTTCTGTCATAATAAAAATATTTTATTCTCTTCATGTTACGAATTTTAGGAATAATAAATAAATCATCCTATGAAAGTTTTCGTATGTATTCATACTTCCGTTCCTACACATTTATGTGATTTATTGTTGGTTCATTAAATATTTATAATATTTTTCAACAACTATTGAATATTGGACACACACAAAAGGAGAGTTATTATTAATCATATAAAAAATATTTATCATTATTAGACAGGGCTAAAGATGATAAAAGCTATACAAGAATTTAAGAATCCAAAATTCCAAGCTATAAAAGAGTGCGAGAGTTATAGTTGTACTGAGGTGAGTACTTCCTACGAGCAGCTTAATGTAAATGTTAAAGTATTGCTTTAGTTGGCTAGTCAGGGATATCTTTACATAATACTTTTTATATGGTCCAGGTGAATATTTGCGTCAACCATTTAATCAAAATTTACATAACATTTATTTCTATAACCTGACAGTTTCAAACCGAATGAATACACCTCCAGATGCAACTTCACTCGTCTGCCTAGCCTAGCAGGTAGGATCGCGGTCACAAAGCCAGTGCTCGAGGGTTCAAATCTCAATGCGGTAGAGTTTACTTTAGTGGTAGCTATAGTAGGTGCTCAGTCGACAAAGCCATAACAGTTATCGATTGGGCCCACATTGACTAGGATTCAGCCACCACGTCCGTATTTCTTTCTTTCTCTCTCTTCCCCCACGTCTTTCCGACCGTCACCGCCTTACCCCGACAGGGGGCATACCTTGAGTGATTGGTCACATAAAAACAAAAAAAAAAAAAACCAAACAAGCAAAACAGGAGAAAAATCGGCCACGCCTATTTAATATTATAGAATATTAAAATTTCATTATATTGTCGAAAACTTTACAGCACACAAAAAGAAGTTTCAGAAAACATAAAAAAGCCATATTTTATGGATTAATTTCAAAGGACGATAGGTATGAAAGATTCGATCGCGGGCGAATGTATTTGTTTTATTTATTTTTAACTTTTAATTGGTGCTTATGGTACATCCTATACGTATTGAAAGCAACGCATAAAAATGTCTGTCATTTTGGCGCCCTTTTTGTATTTTCATTATCCAATTTGGCTTTTCGCGCGGAGGTTTAAGTGAGGCGTGATACAGGAAATGCACTTACGGTGTCCAAGTTTGATATAATTAATTTTTATTTCAAAGGTCTGTTAAGGACCGATATTTATTATTATAAAGTGTTAAAAAATATCAGTTTCCTATGAAAGCTTAGATTTCGTAGGAGCAATTATAACGGAAGTGAAATTCTTTACATTTATTTTATATGCCAGGATCCGGTTATCTTCCACATCATTTGTGTGGAGAAATTTTAAAAATTGCAACCAATTTTCATGTAAAGTTCTCTTTTAAATGTGCCATTAAGGGGAAAGCGATCGTAAAAATGGTGTAATTGTATTAATTCGCAATGGCGTTCGTTCTTGGGCTAAAACACGTCAATGAATTGAATTTCGTCAAAAATATCCCAAAACTATATATATGTATATGTATATGTATATATCTTAAATATTAGTTGAATTCATATATACATTATCTTGAACAGATTCAAGTAAATCCATGTCTCCAAAATATTTAGCTAACAAGAATTCATTTCAGTCTTTTCTTTTATTTTTGTTATTTGCTGGCCAAAAGGAAACCAACAGTTTTCGATTATTCTAGAGCCAAAACGTGCTGAAAAACTGTTTTCTTTACGTATGAGAAGACTATGCCAAAACAAGTAACTGCTCAGATCAATCTGACGGTTTTTTTGTAATGTTTTTTATGCTTAACTGAACCTATTACGACCTTCTTTAGACGGCTGTTCCCGATCTTTCCACCAATTTGTTTCGTGATCATAAATTGTTGACTAAAATATGCGGGTGATTTTTGATTTTTTCCTCGCAGTAGCTTCAATTTTTCGCAATGTGGGGAAGGAAAGCTTATGGGTTTTAGTACGATCGACCAAAGCGACGTCAAGTCTGAACTGGCGCTTGCTAAATCGACCCACTAGGGAAAAGGTAGATACGTGTTATCCAAATACCGAAGTCTTTTGATGTAAATAAAAACGACCAAAAGTTTTGAAAGCATTACATACTTTATATTATTCCCTTTTTTTTTGAAGCGTAAAAGGCGAAAACCGTCAATTTGATGGTTTTAAGTAGTTCTAGTCTTGGCGAAAAACGAAAATTCAAATAGCGGTCAAGATGAGGAAGAGTAAAAGTCATCGGAACTTGATTTGAACTTGTTGAGTGTGCAATGCCAATGGAGAATTCTTTCTAAGATTTTCTATGATTGATTGTTAAGAATTATTAAGAGCGTATCATGTAGCGATTAAAAATAAATCTGACTATCTGACTTCAAGCTTCGTGAAAAGAAGTAGACGATGATTATAAACGTATAAGAGGATTACCTTTTTAAATGAAAAAAAAGTGAATAAAAAAATAAAAAATAAGAGAATAGAATTTTTTCTTGCACGTAATAATAGAAAAATACTTACTCACGCTTTTTTAGTAGAAATCAATGTAAAAAACTTACCTATAAAGAAAATCGAAAAGAAAGAAAAAATTGCAAAATTAATCGAAGGTAGAAATACTGAAAGTATTTTAGAAAATAAAACAGAAAATATTTGCAAGAAATTTTAAATTGTTTGCTGATTAAATTTGCTTATTTTAACGGCAATTAAAATTTAGAATGAAAAGCAATGACCGCAGAAAAAGGAAATAGTTTTCCGAGGAATAAGGAGCTTTCCGATTCTTCGTCTTTCCCTAAAATTGTTGCGATGAAATCTTCCAGGAATAGACAGTCTTAACGTCTTTTTTTGAGACTTGGGCGAACGAGCACAGACCTGGAGCCCCATTGAAGTTATCTTGAATGCAATAGGTGTTTGGACAAGTGCATTAAAAAAGGAGAAGCAGTTTTAAACAGAATCATACCATAGCAATACGATAGTCGCCGCATTTTTCTCTTTTCTTATGTCGGATTTCATCCAATTCACCGACAGTTTGGGGCATTGAAAATTGTGGTATGTAAGGAATTCAATTTTCTCTAAACATTATACGCTGGGCCAACATTTATGTAATACCTACCTTTCAGGTCACTTCAATTAAAATTTATTGTTTTATTGTGTTGTCACAGCATTAAAAAATTCTCGTTTATCATGTTAAGAGCTCAATAGTTAACGAAGATCACTTCATGGCTGAATGGGAATTTGCTTCCTTTGCCTCAATAGTCTCATTTTATTTAATCTCTATCTACTCGTTAGCTTTTTGAAAAGATTTTAATTCTGTTTTTTTTTCAAGTAGTATATATTAGCGAAGTGTAAGTGAGGTGTGTTGAAAAATAGATGACCTTTCAAATTTCGTGGCCTACGTATATTCGATTTTCGATTTTTTTTTTTTTTTTTGTTATATTGGTACTCATATCCCTAACATATGTTAACATCATTAGCCATTCTGCATTGTTAGTTTGTTTTAGGCAGATATAAATGTTAGACGTGTTTTGGTGTGTTTGGCGATTTTTTGAAAAATAAAATTAAGTTTTCCAACTCACTTAAAATGTGGACTGTGGCATTTGGCGGGTCTACTGTGAGCAAAGAAAGAATGTTTACAAGTGGTGCGAGTGCTTCGCAGAAGACCGAGAAGATGTTAATCGCGATAACCGCACTGGACGCTCTAGCACGTCAACAACCGATAAAAACGTTGAAGCAGCGAAGAAAATTGCTATGGACAATCGTCGAATCACTATTGGGGAAGTTGCTGACGATGTCGGCATATCGATTTGGCTCATGCGACGCAATATTTACGGACATATCGGACATGAAACGGGTGGCAGCGAATTTTATTCCGAAAGGATCATATCCGGTGACAAAACGTGGGTGTGTCATTCCATTGGAAACGGCCGGAAGCGGCAAAACAGGAAAAGCACGCCAAGTTCTGTAAAATATGAAAGTTTGGCTCGCTGTCTTCTTCGATTACAATTGTTCTTGCCAGAAGGTCGTTAGGTCAACAAGAAATATCGCTTTAAAGTTATGCGCCGAAAAATCGGTCATAGCTCACACGTCATTGCTTGTTCGCGAATCTATGGCCAAAACCAACGCCGCAATCGTGGTTCAGCCATCGTATTCACTAGACTAAGCTCCTTGCGATTTTCTTATTCCGCTCCTAAAGCTGAAAAGAACCATAAAATACAGGTGAAAAAAACCGCATCGTTGGAAGAGCTCAAGGCCATACCAAGCAAAACGTACATCAGAACTACTTGGAGGATTGAAAAAAGGCCTGACATGAGTGTATTACATCTAAGTGGAACTACTTTGAAGTGGACAAAACAGCCATTGCAATAAAAGTCACGCTATTTTGAAAACACTTCGTATGTTCGGCATTATGAGAACGCGTCTTATGAAACTTGTTTTATATGGATACTAAAACATTATATAACTAAAGCATCACAGAAGTCTTGGCGAAAATCGATGCACTGAGTTGCTAAGGAAAAAATTTCGGAAAATAAAATTTATACCTGATCTCCCGCCTTAGTGTGTACCAACAAGGTTGGAAAAAGAAAGAAATTGCTTTCCTGACAAGTGTAGTAAATTGCCTTAAGCATTAAGAAAAAATCAGATCAAAATACGAAACTCGTACTTGTGTACCTATTAAGTAGAAATGATTTCTCACTTATAGTGGAAAGACGAAAATGGTCTCAAAACTTGAATTTACCTTAAACGCGTCTTTTTATCAATTGTTAACGTTCAACATTTCTGTTTAGAGGAATCTCGCTGTGCTTACGAAAGATTTTAAATATAGAAGCCGCTCAAGAGAAGCTTGCAGCAATAACAACGTTAACGTATATTGAACACCTTATAAAAATACCCGCAAGAACCACAAAGAATTTATCAAAATTTTGTTTCGGAATTTCTTATGCAACATGAGAAGCAACTGCAACTATAACAATAACATTAATGCCAAGGATGATAAGGATTCCGTAGTATTGAAAGCGACCTAAAGATAGAATGAGCGGAAGAGATAGACATAGGGAGAGAGAGAGAGAGAGAGAGAGAGAGAGGGAGAATAAGCGAGACAGAGAGCGAAAACCAAAGAACCCACAGATTGTGTGCATAGTTATATTAAATATGCAAAAGCAACACGTGCCGTCACTTAAAGCTCAATTTTATTTATGACATGAACACCAACACTTTAGCACACGCGTACAAACACACGAACTAGAAGGAATATTAAAATAAATTCTTCCTTTTAGCAAAGAAAAAAAAAAAATATATATATATGCGTGTATATATGAATGAAAACAAAATTTGAATAAAATTTTTCAACAATTTAACAAATCACAAAGTATGTGACAGTTAAAAAGGAGAATACGCAAACACAGATTCATAACACACCTTATCTGTTTAAATAGAACGGCAAACATGAAAAATACATTTCAGTTTAGGTAAGAGGGAGCAAATTATTAAATTAAAGAATATCCACAGAATACAGAAGAATGCATTCAGGCATCAGGCATCCAGACACATACATAAATGCTCACACGTTGAAGAGAAAAAAAAGTAAAGAGCATAAATGGAGGGAAAACATCACTGTCAAATGTATTTTGATTTGAACATCATGACCATGTGTATGCATAGAATGTATATGTGTATGGATGTATATGAACTGTATATTGATTTCTAATATTTAAGAAAATTCAGTTGTGTGCATATGTATGTGAAATAGAGTATATATATATATATATATATATGGGGGTATATAAAAATAAAAATATATATCCAAAGGAATGTCGTTTCGTAAATATGTGCATAACGTGTGATTGCTTTGTTCGTTGGGGATTTATACGAGAGTATATTTAGTTTTGCTTATAGATGTTGTCGTTGCTGCTTTTCTACACTTCAGCTATACGCTTTTGTCATTCTTTTATACCCGTCACAAGGGGTATACAAAATTTGTCTTCTCGTTTGTACCAATCAGAAGTTTTCATCAGCGACCCCGGGTTAGCATAAAAGCATAAAGAGTAACGCTTCTTCATTAGCTGCTGGAGTACAGGAGATTTCATTTATATTGAGGAAGAAACTTCAATCTTTATGTATATGTTATTAGGTGAGATCATCTTTTTTAAAGCTGGAAACACGCGTAGAATTAGATTCACCGTAAAGCGAACGCAGCTTTCTTCTTTGTTTTTCCGTTATAATTTGCTGATTCATTTTCCAGTTCCATCCCTCTATCATTATCATCACTATTTGACCAAATTCAATACCTGCCTTTCGTTATTGTAATTATATATATATGCATAACATATAATCATCTATAGATGCATATTGCTTGTAAAAAGGAATACAAAAATCAAAAGAAGAAGTTAAGAAAAAAAAAGTAAACAACTTAAAGTAACATACGCACACATTAACATATGTATGTCGAAATATTTTTCCTTTTTCTTCTTGATGTTCCTTCCAAAATTATCATTCATATACATTCATATACATATAAATGGTTTTTATATAAACCTGGCACGTGTGCGCGTCACTTTGTTTGTAAATGTATGACACGAGAACATGAAATCACAGCGCTCGGAAGCAATTTCACAAATGAAAACATACAATAATAAATATGATTTGACATCCAACTGATGGCCCATGAGCTGAATGCTCTAAAGCTGTGACAACGTTGCCGGCATTTGCACCCACTGCCGAGGAAAGTTGACGGCCATAATCCAATACTATAACAATTTCCCTTTCATATAACCCCTAGCCTCGCGATCGCCGCGTTCACCCACGTATGCTGACTTCCAGTGTGACTTCAGTGCATGCACACAAAATAGTAAAGTAATGCCAATCAATCCTTATAGGAAATTCAATACATATCGTATGCTAGTATGTATACACAAATACGTACGTATGTATGTGTCTAAAAGAAAAAAAAAAAAAAAAATCAGTGATTCCAAACATTTTCGCATCAGTAAATGCTTTGCATACTTGCATGTCATACTACGTATATATTTGAACATTCATATGTACACGCACGAACTCTATATAACTGTCTGGGTCAGCCTGTCACTCACTCAATTATTGGCAAAAGATTTAACGTAATAAAATGCTAATGGGATTTCTCTTTGTATTGTTCTATGATGCGAAGATTGTGAGCATCTGCATATGTACTGTATATAGCCACGTTTGTTTGTATATATGAATTGTACACATATATATATATATATATATGTGTGTGGAAGTATGCATTTATGTATTGCTATATCACCTGATTGTTGGCAAAGTAAATTGAAATTGTTCGCTAAATCTTTTGGAAACCAAATACAGCAAAACACAAAAACGATAGCAATTGCTGCTGCAGCAGTGGCAGCAACGGCAACAGCAATAACAGTATTACCAACTTATAGAAGGACGGATGGCACATGTCAAACTATGTAACAATCTGTGCGAATACAAGCAAAGAAGATTTTAATTTGCTGCATTGTGTGTTGGGCGCAATATTGACACATCGGGTTACCCACCCTATGTATCTTTATTTTTCTTTTTTTCTTCGCCTCCACATCTCTCCCTGCTTTACACTCAGTCTTTCTTTAAAATACATTGTCATCTGAAGCCCTAGGTTGAGAACTCAATCAGTTTGGTGTTTTTGGTTATAATATAAAATGGATTTTTCTTCTTCTTCAACCTTCAGTTTCCTGCATAATATCATCAAAAAGGGAAAAAGTATAAACTTTTCTTTATAATTGAGAACATAAGCACAGAAATTCATTGTCATAACGAATTATGGTAATTATTAAGAAAACAAGAGAAACCTTTCATACTACGTATGGAGGCGGCTCACATGGTATACTCAGTCAATATTAACTTTAACGAAAATAACTGAAAACTCTGCTGTCACATTTAAAGCTGATCACTTTAACAATATTGTTGTTACAAAAATCGTACACTTAACAATAAAATGATTCTGCATGAAACTAACCGATTTTCCGAGAAATTGAATTCTTCAAATACCGGTTTGTTTATGCTTAAACCTACGTCTACGCAACTGGCGATAAGCGAAAAGATTAACAACAATTTGGAGAAAATAGAATTGACAGGCAAAGGTGGCAGTGAAACCAAGTATTGGTAAGTTGTTTGTACAAGGGTATGAAAGCAAAATATTGGCTGACGGCAAAGTCAGTCGATTCAAGAGAGCTGAATTGAAATATTCGAACCTATAAGGTTAGAAGACGCATTGAAACATTGTAAATATAAGTTCTCGTAAAAAGGTAGTTTGTTAATAGATCTCCTAATCAATAAGAGCTACGGCCATCTACAAATCACGATCAGGCGACAATGAAATACATCAATGCTTCAACATTTTTTTCAAAATTGAGATTTAAACAAACTTACGGCATTTTTTTGTTATATTTGTTATCGATAACAGTAGTAACGCGTTACTTAGTAGCCATAGGACTGCTTGACCTTTCGTTCTAATTATTTGTATGGGCAAAAGTTCTGGTAATTGTTTCTTGACATGATGTCGCATTCTCTCAAACGTTTTTGCAAAGCAGAAGTGTACAAAATTTTATGTTGTTAGTGAATACACGCCATGGCATACGTATGGCGTGCGTATTTTCGAAAAAAACCAAATAGTTGGCCGAGTAGAAAATGTGACTTACGTTTCTTTTATCGCTTATTTGGTATTAAGGAATTCACCAATTGCTTGAATGAATTTCAATGAAAATATGGTAGAAAGAGATATGACGAAATTCCAGAATATTCTAGACTATTGTAGAGTATACAATACAACAATGCATATATGACGTGCATACACACTTGCCTATTTCTAACTCATAGTGCATAAAAGCAGAATTGTACATGCTCTTGCATTGCAAACGTTCCGGAGAATGTGCCGTCATTTCGAAACAATGTTAATGGAATCTTCGTCCTTGCGAATAATGAGAACGAAAGACTAGACGACCAAATGGTTGTTAACTAACAACGCTACCACTGTTATTGATAATAGAAACACCAAAAGTCTGCAATAATCTCCTAATTTGAATTTTGAACAAAACGTTCGGTGATCTTGTCATTTATTTGTGTCTGGTGGTACGAACTTCAGAATGTCAGAAAGATTCGGGCTAAAGTATAATTCGCAAGACGATATTCTACGTAATTTGAGGTGCTATCTGTCAGTGATCTCATCATGCGTGCCATTTAACACTTAAGGTTTCTCATTCTTCGAAATGAATCTTTCACGAATTTTTGCGTATTATAGTATATGTGACACTAATAACGGCTAATCAAATCGCTACTATATATTTTCTAAACTTCTTCGCGGCCATATTTTCTTTTCAGATTTTTACCCCAAATTGGCGATAAAATATTAATTACTTGGCATAAGCAAAGACATCTTTCGAATCGTTCGTCGTCCCATATCCCATGTCCGTAGTCCAGATGAAGCTACACTGACATATTTTTGTTTTGAAGTGCTTTCCAATAAACATAAAGACTATCTAACGCTATCTGGAACTTTATTAAATAAGTTTAGAGCTTTGAGATACAGACACAAGTTCTGTCTTATCGAAACACTTACATAAACGGTCGGGCAGAATTTGAAGGAAAAATTTCATACTAGTGATACATTTTTTCCACTCTCATATTCCAAAAGATTCAAAGCAGCTTTCCAGCTGAAAAGAAATGATTTTCCCCAAATTTTAGTGGTTTTCCCTTTTAATATTTGCATTTTTTCATATCTACTATCGAAGATACCCTCTCTTGTATATTTCGTTTTCTGCCGACTAGACAAAACTAAAAACCTTATAATATTGAAACCAACTAAAAATACGGCTTACATTTCGGGTCCAACCAGCAATCACTGTACAATGTAAATGCTGCTTTTGCACATGGAAAGAGAAAAGACTTTCTGATGAGAAGTGCGTCGGATTGCAAACAAGAAATGTAAATTCAAACAATTGGGATTCAACAAGCGTAAGAGTATCGTTCAAAAATTTTTTCAAAATGAAAAAACTGAAAAACTGCGGTACGTTTTGCAGTTAGGTACATACCTGTTCACGCAATAATTTTGCGTTTAATTTTGTGTCAGTACAGTGTAAATCATAGTTACGAATAAAGTATTCATTAATAAATTCGAATCTTCTTTCCATTTTGATATTTTTTTAATTCTATAACTATTTCAACTTCACTAAAGGATCACATTAAGCCCTGCAATGAAGTCAAGAATATTTGCGCAACGTTTCACCTTTCAATCTACATTTGTACGATCTAGAGAAAATCAAAATCTTGAGTTGATTAAGAATGCATATCCTTATGGAACCGGTGCGCGACATTTTTATCAATCACGATATATATCAAATTGAATTCTTATGCATTAATGGAGTTAAGATTGTTAACGAAGTTCCCTTTAATTATAATCGGAGCAGTGGCCCCGATCCTCAAACCTGATCGCATATTCACATATACAAGGGAGTATCCCTTAATAATATCTTTCTTTTTCAAAAATTTTGCAAATCTGTTACATTTTGAAAAACAAAACTTTACACTTTTAAGCTCTCAAGTTTGTGCAGAAGCAGGGAACAACCAGTAGAACTTGTTGTAACTTAACTATTTATTATACCAACCAACACAGAACGATTGGTTAAATCGATCTGTTCTTATCTGTTTATTTGTCCACTATGCGGACATGTCTTGGCCAAACGAAGAATGCCATTGATAATCGATTTGTATAGCATGCAGCCCTGTTCAGAAAAAATACGAAAAACAATTTTCAACTAGATCAGTGGATATCACAAATATGTGGTGTTAACGGCATGTGCAGTGAACGGGCAGGTCTGAAGTTTCTTCTTTATGTAGCGTAATCGCTTGTTAACGACAATCCGCCATAAAATTAAGGTTTCCAGTTTTGTTCCAAATAAACAGTATCTGGGCGAGCTTGAAATTTTTTTTTTTTTGGTTAATTGAAAGGAAAGTGTTGTTGAATTGTTTCGAATAATGAATTGTGGTAATAATGATAGATGTTACAATATCCAAAGCGTAATAATCATGAGGCAGATTAAGTGAACCATGGACATGGGTGATAAAGCTGGAGGATTGGCTGGCTGCGTTGTACTATGGGCAGTTCCAAGCATGTGAAACCATCAGTAGAGGACCTTATGATGATATGGACCTGAAAAGCGTGAGCACAATTCTAAGGCTGATAATATTGTGATTTTTCAGTATCGTTCTGCTCTATATTTGGCCGAATCTGTCCAGAATACTTTATCATTACAAATTTAGAACGTGCTGCCCAAACATCACTCTCTTTCGATTAACACTGATTACCATATAATCGATGTTTGCGAGAGCTTCTATTTTTATGACAATACTTAAACACTGGCTTTTTTGTGCACATTTCTCGCACGGATTTCTTTTTGCCTAAACGATGGCAGAAATACCGGCCGGTACAGGGGTTTTCATTAATCAGCGAAACCTGGCAACGTCGTTGCGATACAGAATGGAGAGGTGGGCAAAATGGATGGAAGCGTTTGTGAACCAACTCTGGGCATGTTTTTGGTATTTTATGACCAAGGTAAATAAAAATGTAATTAGACAAAATGATGTAGGTTATTTAAGATTCGACCTTGTCCGATCACATAGTTTAAATTTATATTCACGGTTTCTTAATTTCACAATTTCATGCATTTACGTGCAGAGTTTGAAATGAATGGATTTAACAAACAATTGCTAGCATAAACTGCTATGAATATGAAGAAAAAGGAAAGGAAAGGAAAGAAAAACAAAACAGGCCAGGATTTACCATCATCTATTGCAACCTAAACAAAGCAATGTTTTATAGTAACAAGTTATACTAAAATTTTAAAATGTACTTAAAAAAAAGAAGGGAGAGATCTTTAACATTGACGTAAATGAACAAACAATAACAACAAGAAATAGTATTTAAAGTACAACAAGCTTTCAACCGAAAACAAGATGCACGCACGCTCGTACAAATGCACTAATCACAGTATGCATACGTATAGGAGCTATTATCTGAAATGGAAAAAAGTTAAACCAAGAGAAATGGAACTAAAAGTACAAGTGAACGAGAACTATAAACTCTAGTGAATTACGGGTAAATAACATAAACTTCATACATGTGTATTTGTCTAAACGTGTGCCCTTCGCGTCCCTATACGACTGCATTGAACACTTGTAGAAACCATTACAGGATATCTATTAAGCGTACATAGTGTAGTTGTAAACACTGAAATATACGCATTCGCTTATGAGGGTAAATGTTCGTGTGCGAGTGCGCGTATACATAAGTGCTTATATATATATGCTGCTAACAATGGCCGCGTCTGAAGTAAACAAAGCAACCTCTAAGCCACGTAATAAACCATCAATGCCGGCACGTAGCTTTAACAAAAATCTGCTAGAAGAACTACAATGCTCCTATAGCATGGCCAGCGTAAAAGATATATAAATGCTCCATACAAAAAAAAAAATAAATAAATAAAAAAAAAGAGGAGAAAAAGATCACGACAAAAGGTTATCAAACAAGTCTAACAAACATTCACAGTAAAGACAGTAGTAGCATTTGGTAGTAGGCAGACCCCTGGAACGAAACCCCCTTAAGCAAATGGATCTGCTAAATGCCGGCCACGAAAGTGTACTTTTGTTAGACTACGCAATAGTTCAGGCAACTTTGAAAAACGTAATAGCCGCTTTTCACATGAAAACCTAACTAAAGTAGCTTTTGGCTTGCAATGCATTTACATTTGTACACGTGTACGCTTATATATATGTATGCACCTTCAGCTAGCCACACATACATGATACATAGATGGTCTTTTCATTTGCATGCATAATAGTAGTTGATTGTTTGCAGCGGCATCACTAGAATGGATAGCCTGGGGTTGTGGGTTTCCATGCGGCTCTCTATCAATATATATCATTCAATTTGCTATCAATACAAAGGGAGACTAAAGCTTGAATTTATTGCAGATTATAAAAGAGAGGAAAAAAACTACTCTAAACCCAGTTTACTGCTCCACTTCAATATCACAATTCCATATAGATACGGTATTGCATTGCAACTCTGATAGTCATGCATGTGTATGCGTGTGTGGGACTAATATTAAAATAAAATGAAAATCTATGTCTATGCAAGTGTGCCTTTAAATACAAAAATCGCATTTCGAAAAGGATAACTTAGATATGTATGTGCGAATGTATTTATATAAGAAAGGATTGTGTTGTGTTGTAAAAGAAAAAATGCATATAAAAGCCTGTAAAAGAATAAGGTATACACACACACACACACACACACACACACACACACACACACACACACACACAAAATAACTTTTATTTAAATCTCATGAGCATTGCACAAACAAAACTAAATGAGAAAGTCATTGAATTACATACGATATTATGCCACGCTATGCTAATGCTGGTCATAAACCAGTGACGTTGTGTTTAGGATTTTCGAAATTTTCTTACGAAAAAAAAAACAAAAAACTGAATAAATAAATAAAATAAAAAAGAAAAAAATGAAAGCAAGAAGAACACTATAACAACAATTGTAATTGAACTCACGTATAGTTTATCTAGACCTTATTTATTTATTTATTTTTTTTTTTGTATCTGAAAGTCACTGAAATAGCGGACGCATAAACGTAAAGCATTCCGTAAATACAGCACGGCTTGGCATAACCATCGAACCAGTCAGTTACCTCGTTCGTTTAGTTTGTACTTTTTTCCCCATTTTTTCAATACCAAATGTCTATCAAAAATCCTTTAATATGTTTTGCTTAAAGAAGTGTATGTATTTAATGTAAGTTAAAAAAAATTCACGAAATAAACTTTCGCTGTCCTTTTTTTTTATATACACATAACATAACCATCCACCCGTTCAAGCTCGTATAAATGCACGTAAGATCATAAACATAAAGCGTATGTGTATGGCGTGTATATTATATTTGTATATGTACATGTATATATATATACATGCGCCTATTATCCTATCTACATATGGTTTGGTGAAATTTCGGTATTAATAAAGAGGAAAAAACCATGCTATTAATGGTTGTTTGAAAAGTAAGATTATGGTTGGTTTAGTTGTTATGCTGCCATAAAACACAAGCACAAGTGCTCACACACACACATACACATACATACATACACACACGCAAACATACATACATCCGTGCAGAGTTTTTCTAAAGTTCAGAGCGAAGGTTTTTCCAATATTCATACCGCGTTTATACAAACACAGACACACACACTCATATGTATGTACGTATATATGCACGCAAAGGTTTAATGTTTTTAGTCGTAACGCTATTATGAGTTTCACATATATTTCTAAACCAAAATGATTTTCACGATAATGTCAGTCAGCCAGCTTGTTGTGCATGTATCGTTAGGCAAATTGATCGACGATGACGATATCATTGAGAAAACACACGTATACATATAACCGCGTACATTTGGAGATAACAGGCGCAAATTTGGCAACATATAAATATATGCATATATAGAAATATAGATGTGTATAAAGGCTGCTTGCTACCGAAGATAAGACAGAATATACGCATCATGAAAATTTAAAGTAAAAACAAAATTACCATTGGGATAAAGAAGACGACGACGAAGAAGAAAGGGTTTTTTTTTTACTTTCTCTGTTTCTATTATTTTCCATTTGTTCTTTTCATGCCTAAAGTTTGAAGAAAATGAATTACATGGAAAATTATCAAATATTGGAGAATAAGTTTTTTCTTCATAAAATTTTTTTTGGAATTTTTTACTCAAAGAAATTCAGAGCAATGAACAGAAAATCGAATTTATATGATAACAGAAAACAAGAGCAGTAATAGGAGCATCAATAATCTCACTGAGAGAAATAATACTAATAATAATAATATTTTCATTACACACACAGCAAAAAATGTTAAGCTTCGCAAAATTGGAAAAAATGCAATAACGATTACAGAGACAAACCCTTACTTCGGTTGAGTAGCTAAATATTTATGGCTATTAATTTCCGTTTCGTTTTCCCTTTTTGTTTTTATATTTCATTTGCTTTTCAAAGCCGTATCGAATAACTTTCCATTGCATTACAACAAGACCTAGATCGCGATACTTTGATACTGACTATGCGCGTAAGTAAATAATTTTTGAATGTTATTCGTTTAGTTAGATGCATGCTGTTGTTTGTTTCCAATTATAGTTTCTTCCCTTTTTTGCTTGTTTATGGTCCAGATTTTATTCGGGATAGAGCTAAGAGACGAAGATCATTGTTCTTAAGTTGAAAACATTCTTCTAAATCGCGCCCATTGCCGATCGAATGGCTTTAGCATTAATTAGAAATGTGTAAGCTGTGCGGAGTTTACTCCATGTTATTAATATATGCGAAGTCTTGCGAATACTTTGGACATATTTTGGACTTGATAGTAACGATGCCGATTGGGAACATTTTTATAAATAAGCGTTTAATCGTCAACTATATCGCTTGAAATTCCTTTACTCCTCAATTCTTGTTTGTTTATGTATTTATTTAAGAGTATAGTAAGAGTGTAACTACTGAAAGCAAGCCAGTGCTTGGCTAAAATGTGGTAACATTAGTTAGTTAACATATTAGTGAATCGTTGCGCGAATTGAAAAAGGGTAGTTCTTATTCGCCATACAAGATCTAATAAAAGAATAGTTTGATACCATCGCTTAGATTTGTACAAACGACCCTGAATGGGTTGAAAAAAGTTTCGTAATTGAATTTGCATTGGCTAAGCTTTATGAAAACAAAGTTCTCGAATGTGGCCCGACGAATGTGTGGCGATTAATAATACTTTTAAGATTGTTGGTAACTCCGTTAAGATATATTTAGAATGTAAATAAGTTGCTAGACATGGCAAAATTAATATTTTCATTATTATGAGAGTTTGTTGCGTCACTACTTTTGATTAACGACGAGCTAACGACGCCAGAAAATGGATAGGAATATTGAAATCTACATCATTTAAAAAAGCCGATGAGTCAATGATACCATTTCGTCACTTTACCATAAGCGTCATTTCTAAGACAAAAAAAATCACGTTTCTTGAATGAAGGTAAGAATATAAGTATAATAGTAACTTACTCTTGTATGATGACAATGAACAAAAAAATTTAATTGATTCAACATGACAACGATAAAAAGATGATCATAAAACTTAGGAATATACAAGTACGGATCGTAGCAAGCTGTGCATGGGTCAACGAACTCTCTAGACCAATGTTTAATAAAGCCCAGCACTGATTTAACTTTATTCCGAGTTTGTTCAGTATGTAAATTGAATCGATGTCTATAATTGAACGGAATGCGTAGATCAAGAAACAGGTCAACATTTTCCAATTCGAATGAATCAGTAACATATTCAGCTATGATCGAGTTTCGTCTTGAAAGCAATATTTCCTTTGACTTGAGGTTATAGAGTTAAGTGAGCGCCACACAACTAATAGTATTTAAATTCGAAGAGAACGTCAAATTTCAAAAAGTTCGCACTGGTAACTTTGATCTCACAAATGATCCACGCGGACGTCATGAATCAGAGGT
>CCAG010016116.1:0-19469 GCA_001077435.1 Glossina morsitans morsitans | reverse complement strand
AGATAGCTCATTTCGTAAAAGCTTTGCTTTATTATTGTAATACTTCCTATAGAAAGGATCTTCTCTAGATTTTTGATTGCATGCTTTTTTCAGTTATGTTAACTTCATTGTTTACCATGAGTAACTTGCTTTACTTTAACACGCTAACAATATTCGTTGCAAACCCTAACCAAGTTTTTTCCATATTTGGGATTTTTTGTTGTTATTAATTTCGATTAGCTTTGAAGATTTTCGGATATTCTTTATATGCAAGCTTTTCATTATTCAATTTCCATTTTAGTGCGATCTCTAAATGAAATTTCATTTATTAAACTTCTTGTTTTGAAATACAAAAATTTGTAAAACTTTCAAACTATCAACTTTTTGCAGATCTTGTTGTACAAATGAATTAACTGAGATCGCATCTATAACGATAAAACTGAAAAACAAATTCAGAAAAAAAAATTTATTACACATTATTATTATTACCTACATCACTTGTGATACAAGGGCATATTTTAGATTGGGCGGTTGCATGCAACACACAGGAGGAAAGAGGTGAGCTAGACGCACCTTTTATTATACCGATCGATTAGGAATCACATTCTGAATCGAATTGATCACGTCAGTCTGTCTGTCCCTTTTCTCTTCTCGTGCGCAATCTGCAGGTCGCAAATTTTTGCGATATTTCGGTAAATTGATTTTTTTTAGGCCAAAGGCAAAGAAACTTTAGCGAACACTGTCGATTTGCAGGTAAGTGACGAAATTTAATTTATGTTAATTTAGTTTTAAATAAAAATAACAGCAAAATTGTATTCAATTTGAACCGAACGTATTTAGACTCATCATAGGTGTTAGATATATTGGAGTGAAGCAAGTTTTCAAAAATTCCATCCGTAATTCCATAACGATAATTGAATATATACATGACATGATAAATATACAAATGTATGTTTTACACATCTATCTATTAACTATGACGAAATATATAAACGGATACACTTTATGACGCTAGAAGTTATTAATAATTATAAAACTATGTTAAATAGAAGCATGTCTGTCCGTGCGTCTTATTTCTTGTTTTGAACATACAGATCGCTACTTTCAATATATTTTGATGAAATTTGATACATTGGCATGGTTGGGCTCAAGGACGAACGCTAATGAAAATGGTTCAGATTAAATGACTTTTTCGACCACTCCCCATATAACCCATTATTTTGAAAAGTCCTTATATGATTAACTGACAAGTATGACAAAATTCTTTTTATAAATAGATGCTTCAAACATTGCAGTCGGTGGCGTTCTACAACAAATGAGAAGAGATGTATCAGAACTGTCTGGTTTCATTTCAAAAAAGCTATTGTCATCGGGAGTCAAACATAGCACTTTCGCGCGAGAACTCCTACCACTTCACCTTAACATTGAAACATCAGAGAACAATTTGTTTTATAATATTTCTTAAAGAATACAGTTGGAAATACCTTTCCCAATTAGCTTAGGCTTCACTTATAAAACTGTCTAGATTAGATTTCTTCTAACTTGTTGCATTTCTCTTAATGTTTATTGTAAAAGAAACTGCTTGTATATATATATATGTGTATCTATATATATATTTATGTAAGGTTTTATTTAGGAAAGGTTTTATGTGGTGACATTCTTATATCTTCGGTTAAAGACATATAAAATATTTTCTTTCTCCGCATTCTTAGTTGTCCGAAAATAGGTGTCAGGTATACGCTTAACTTCTGGTATGTGAGACAAATAGAAAAAAGTGATGTGCATACAAATGCCTAGGAAAGCTATATTTGGCTGTGGTCGAGTCTTGCATATTCATAACTTTTATTTTAATGAAAACTCAAAGAAAATGAAATTCCAATAATGTGGGATGCACTTTTTACGTGTTAACTGTTTGCAATTTGATAAAAAAGTGTGGCAAGGAAGGTCTAATTTTCTCTCAAAGTAGAACAGATAGTTTGAACTGTTTGTGATTATCTTGCTTTAATACATGAATTTATTGCTTTCGTGCACGCTTTTATGAGTTAACTATTTGCAGTTTGTTAAACATATGAGACGAGCATATATTTTATGTAGGCGCAGCCTTAGTTTGAGTTGCTATCTAAATATCGTAAAAAGCATAGCGAATATTGCTTGACATACATTTGTTATTCTTGTTTAACTAGTTAAACCGAATTTCACTAATATAGTTCGACTTGGCAACACTAAAGCTATGTGATCTCTGATGTGGCTGGGTGAGCAAATAGGAAATTATTGCAAAAACAAAATTTTTGTTTAAATAAACCAAAAAGTTAGTTAAAAATTCTATTAGGCAGTATTAAACGAAAGCGAAATAAAAAAAAAAAAAAAAAAAAAACAAATAAACGATGCAAAATGTGGACACTAACAAAAGCAACGAATTTATACTTAATGCTCATAGTAGAAATGTTTTTCATTTTACCGACCTTTGCGTTATCGGACAAACGTTTGTGTGCAGATGAAAAATGTTCTAGTAAGTGCAAAAAAGTCAATATGTCGTAAAAAACAACGTGAATAATATTTTTGAAACAACCTTTCGCAGGTGTTATTTCAGTGGGCAGGGGCACAATTACTTATCGAGCTGGACAAAAGGGCATGGTGTCATTTCAAATTAATGCCGCTATACGTATCAAATCGAAAAGCGCTGGAAGTGACATGTCACTGTGGGGTGTCGAAGTAAATGGCCGTGAAGGCTTTGTCCCGAAACAGTACATTAAAGAGACTAAAGTGTTTATAAAAGAAAAAGATTTGAAATATATGGTGAGTGTAATACCACCAAATGATTCGCCAAGCGATGTTATTAAGCTCAATACTACAAGTGGGACAAAAGGAAATGACGTTGTTGGAATAGCATTAGCTGAGTCTAACGTTTCTGCACCCATAAATGAAACCGAAGAAGCAATTATTCAGACACTTAATAAAACTACTACTAATACCACAACAATTTCAATGGAAATTTCAGAAGAAGCAAAAATACCTTTCTTAGAAGAAAATCAGGAGAGCTTCAGGCCTAGTAAAGAAGTTCACGAAGAAGAAGAAGAAGACGACGACGACGAATTTGTTGAAGATTACGAAGATGATGAAGAAAATGAAATTATTGATGAGGAAGACGAAGAACTCGAATCCGAAAATCCTCAACCCACGCGTAGAAAAGTTTTAAATGTTGATAGTGTAGAAGTGAGGGAAAATGATAATCGCGCATCTGCAGAGGAATCTTTAAAAGGAGATGATGATACAAGTAGTAGTGAAATAGTCTCTACAACGCTACCCTTAACAAAAAATGACCAAAATATAAATAATATAAAGTCTTCTCCGCTGCCTTTTGATGATGCCAAGACTACTCCTGAACGTCATAAAAATAGTGAAAGTAGCAGGGAAAGTGAAGAAAAACCTTTAGGAAGCCAATACTCAGGAAATGCTTCAATAATTGCTTCACATGAGCAGGATTCGTTTGTTACGCAGTCGCAAGATAACACAAATGTGCCTAACGAAGATAAACTTTATCCTATTAATACAGTTCCTACAAATGAATCAAGCGAAAGCCAGGAAAGGAGAATTGCAAACTCTTTTAATTCTAATCAAATAATAGAAATGTCGTCTGAAGCCGACCCTGTTTCAAGCGATCGGACCATCCCTACCGAAGCGGCAATAGTTTCTTCTGAGAAGGAAACCGGTGGAACGAAGAGTGATATAAATAATAGTAATGAACGAGTAGGCGCCTTATATGAAGGACAGCCAACAACAACTGCCGGACAATCAGCAATAAAGGAAGTTCCAGATACTGCTGGGGAAGTATCCTTGGAGAAAAGAGTACAAAATGAAGAACTGATGCATCTTATGGCGAAAGTCGAAACAGAATCTTCTGTCGGCGTTCATAAAGAACTAGACGTGAAAAGCCAAATTTTTGTAAAAAAAGATTCTAATGACTCTCATGAGAAAATCGCAACTGCGGAAAAGCCATACCACGGGCGTCAAGACGAGCCCACTCCGTCTTTGCCCATAATTGATAAGAGTGTGATTGAAATCTATGCAGAATCTACTACGCCATTGTCCTTAGCAGATAGTAGCCCCACTGAAATGTACACGGAGTCTACAACACCATTACTCTTAGTCGATAGTTCCGAAGTATATGTGGAAAACACTACACCCCTACCATCTCCTTACCAAGCTGATAGCAGCTTTAGTGAAATCTACGCCGTACCAACCACGCCGTCGCCCTTTGCTGATACCAGGTCTACTGAAATCTATTTCGAAAAGGCTACGTCTTTACCCTTAGCTGACAGCAGTACCACTGAGGTAGTTGGCGAGGGTTATGAATATACCACGGTAACAGAACAATATGCTGATGCTGTTTCAATAAGAGATCTACCCGCTGAGGCTCCTGAAATCTCCACCGCAAGAGAAAAAAATGATTTTGTTTCGGAAGTAAAGCCACCCGAACGTCCCCGGGAACCAACCGCACTGCCCTCAAAACCCACGTCTGTAGAAAAGCCTTCAAACGAAGCAAAAGAGAAGGGTTTATTTGCTACTATTTTAAGCACGGTCAATAATATGTTAGTGGGCGACAAAAAGCATTTAAATCAGGATAATGCGGGTAAAGATGATGAATTAGATAAAATACTGTTTCCAGTAAAAGATGCCACTGAATTCAAGAAACATGGCGTTGAACATGAAGGTACTATACTTGCTATTCTTTCAATTATTGAACTAATTTTTTTTTTGTTTTCTAATATAAGGCGATCAACAATATTGCGAAAAGTTGGGACCGAATGATTGTCCCCGTTCTGAAATTCATAACGATGCGCATAACCAACATTCGACTGAGCAATGCGAATGCTCCAATACAAGTCTGTTTTTCTCTAATGTCACCTTTGACAATTTCATTGATATTTTGCTATCCAAAATATTAGAAATGAGTGAACTTTTGGCTTGCCTAATAATAGCAGCTGCTGCTACGCTTTTCTTTATTTTTGGCTATTATTGCTTTTGCAATAGCAGTCGTGAAGGTGCTTTGCTCTCGAAGCTTAATCAATTAGAAAGCAGCTTATTGGCCTCGCATAAAGAAAATGCTATATTGAAATTCAATCTCATAGCAGTACGTCAAAAGTTGGCCAACATTGACGATAATACCTTCGGATCAAATAATGAGGTAATTTCTCTGCAAAAAAAACTGAAAGAAGAGACGGATGAAAAGGCCCGCTTGCAAGAGCAAGTTTTTAGCCTACAAAAAGAATTGGAAAATGCGGCCGATGATGGCATAGAGCTTAACAAAATTGTGGCTGAATTGTTGAGCAATCAAACGGGCGATGAATCTATTATAAGCAGTGTAGAGGCTTTGCAAGGACAACTTAACGAACAACAAAGCAAGTTTCCAAATTCAATATTGTACTCCCTTTTTCTCATTTCTTCTTTCTCCTTTTTATGCAGATACAATTTTGGATATAAATACTCGCTTGGCAGAGAAGAGTCGTGAAAATAGTGAATTGCAGTTGCTGATTGCTGAGCAGAATGCTCGTTACGAGTCTCAAATAGAAAATATACAACGTGATAATGATGAATTGGAAGCGGAAAAAGGAAGTTTGCTTACCCGTCTAGAAGAGCTTAAAAGTGAATTTGATCGCGACCTAAATGTAGCTATGGACAGTAAGAATTTTGAGATTAAGCGCCTGCAGGAAGAAATTGTTGAATTAAGTAGTCAACTGGAGGCTGAGCATACCAAATGGCAAACCAGCTTAGCCAAGGTGGAAGTAAGTATAAATTTTTAACGAAGTTACATTATATTTTTATGTTTGCATACTTTGCAGGCATTACAAGAATGTCTTAAGAGTGTTAAGCATGACCCAAAACTAATAGCCCATGTTGTGGATGTCGCTAACGTAAGAGCTGAAGTCTTTGATGCTCAAAAGAAGTATACTACATTGAAAGAACGGTTTGATGTGGAAACTGTAAGTTTCGAATTACTCCTATTATTTTTATTCTCATTAATGAAAGAAACATCACTTGAGTGATTCCATTTGTAAAAACTGGAAATATATGTGACTGATGCCCCAAATTATAAGTAATTTTCATGTACATCTGTCATCTCTTTTTGGACCTTAATTGAAGTTGTAGATGTATAAGATTCGTTTAAAAAAATATATCAGTATTTTATTTGCATAATAATTTTCTTCCAAGGATGGTCGTAAATTGGCTGAAAATCAACTGGAAATTGTTTCTTCTGAGCTTGCAAGACTTAAGCAGGACTTCAATCAAGCAGAAAAGGATAAATTGGAGGCGCAAACACGTTTGGAAGTGCTTTCCAATTACTTTAAAGAGAAAGAAACCCAGTTACAAAAGTGCGTTTGTTACATTTCGGGTGATTTCTGTATTTATAAATGCACATTTTATTATACATTTTATATATACCTACAGGGAACTTAGCTTAAAAGAGGCCATGTGGTTAAAACAACAGGGTGAAACTACTACTACTGTAGATCGTTTGACTGCCATGCAAGATGAAATACAATCATTGAAGTAAAAATTTTTCGATTAATTTTTATTGTTTGTTTAATATTGTGCTTGTTTAGATCCCAAAACGATGCTCTACGTGCAGAAATGGAAGCACAAATAGCAGCTCATAAAGCACAGATTGGTACATTGGAAAATCGAGCACATGAGACCTGGCTGGCCGCACGTCAGGCGGATCGTCGTTATGAAGAATCTAGAGCCGAAGCCGCTATCCTGAGACGCAAATTAACTGCCTTGGCCGAAGGAAATAAGGATGAAATCAATAGTAAGCATTTTAATAAATTATCACATCTAGGAAAATGGAAATACACCCAAATCCCTTTTTTACTGGAGTTTTTCCGCGTAATTTATTTATATTGGGGCGCATGAAAAAAAGAAAAAATTTTAAGTTTATAAAATCAAGTAACTGTACAATTATGGACAGTTGTCCATATATATCTTCTTTTGCCATGCGTATAAAAATTGCCTTCACAAGTTTAGTCGATTTGAAGTTTTCTAAAATTGTTTAAGAGAACTGCAGCAGGCTGTATTAAGGTAGAAGGGGGAGACTTATTAAATAAATTTAATGAAACTTTTCTTAGGATCAAATGTCGCTTCCGCAGGTGTTGGAGATGAAATAGTTGGTGCTCCTTCCCCATTGCACATGGAGGCACCTAATTTTCCTTTAATGGGCCGTTTGCCGCCACCGCCATTTTTGCCTCCACCATTTATGGGTCCACCGCCACCCTTTATGCGCTTGCCACCACCACCATTTGTGCCGCCTGGTGAAATGCGTGAAATGCGTCCAGCGCCATTGGGACGCATCATGTCACCGCCTCCTCCGCACTCAGTACGCTTTTCACCTCATCACGTAGATTATGAAGACTATGTGGATTATGAGCATGAAAATAGTTGGCCACGTCATCCTTACTCTCCGCCACCACGCACATATCGCTCACTATCACCGACCGACAGTCGCTACAATTATGGGGGGGATGAACGCGATTTAATTTCTACTTATGATACTGAAACGGATTTTAGTCGTCCACCCAGTCCTGAAGAAGCGCGAAAATTACGAAGTGGACATGCGGCTAACGGCTCACGAAATGGCAATTGTAACACTAAAAATTCATCGGTTAAAAAAGGTTAGTTATGGAAATAGCGCAAGTTCCTTTATGAAGTTTATTGAAAATCCTCCCCTTTGCAGGTATAATAAGTTCGGAGTCGGACAATTCAAATAACTCTTCATCGCAACAAAGCAAATCAAAGAATGGTGCTGTCAAATCTATAGTTTGATTTCAATTAGTTCGATTTAATCAATCAATGAAAAAAAGAAAAACGACTAAAAACTAGTAATAATTCCATAACGATGCATTAAGCTCGAGTGTTTTTTGGCGTCCTTAAGGTCGTTAAGTTTGTTATATATATATGTAACTTAATTCTGATATTAATAACTAACTAATCATTAAAATGAGATAATGCCAAAAAAGAAAGGAAAATATAAATACATTACCCGAATAATAGTGGCGAGTGGAAAAGTCCAAGCAGAATGAAAGAGCAAGATATTTTCAATTTTATTGCAGAAGAAAAGAAATTAACAACAAATCACTTAAACAAAATTTTTGTTACACCTTACAATTTACACTCATTCAAAATTACAACGTTACAGATTTACAATTAACCTAAAAACACCGCGCATTCCAAAAATTACAATCACACGTTCTAAACTGCGAAACGTCGTTTTGCAAGTTCCGGCTAAGTTATTCAGGAATATGAAAAGTAAAAGATTTGGTTATTTCAATGGTAAGTCTTCGTTTCCTTAATTTTATTTTAAAAGTGTTTTAATTTTAAACGTAATTCATGAAAGTAAATTATTATTCATCTTGTTACTCGTATTGTTGAAGCAATGTTATCCTTGTAATATTTTATTTATCCAAAAGAAAAATATTAATGAAAATATTTTACCGTTCAAAATGCATCCCGCATTGATTGATAATGTACTTAAGAAAGTTTTTTATTTCAAGAAACCAATGAAGTATTGAAAAAAAAAAAATAATTTGCTTTTATATTCAAGAACCTAAGTGATGATAAAAACGTCTAACGAACTATCGTACTTCAAACAAAAGAAGAATTAGCTGCGTTAGTAATCGAAGAGAGAATCGTTGAAACCGAAGTCGTGTGGGGACTACACTCAATGAAAAACTTTATATAAACATTGACAGCAATAGAAAGCAATAAATACATTTTTAAAAGGGACTAATACTAATAATGGTAGTAAATCGAAAATATAAATGTATGTGTGTTATAGTTCTATGCGAATAAAGCTAAGCGAATCTGTAAAAATTTTGTAGAAAAAACTACTTTGCAAATTTTTGAAGGGTTGTACGCGATAGATCTAACTCGATGCGAAGAGGGAAAAGCATTCAATATTCCAATGTTTTAGTTTAACTTTAAATTTTCTTTTTCCTTTCGCTTCAATGAATTTCTATAATTACAATGTATATATAGTATATAGAAAAGTGCGTAAGCGCTATTCTTCGTTTGGGTTCATTTTGCGAAGCATATCAAACAAAGTCCATCCGTCCTCATCGGATTTCCTCATCAAATTTGTATGTCATTTTGTCAAGTCGAATTCCTTACAACCTAATTTCATATTACACATACTCCTTGTTTGAGGCGTACACTTAGTATATCGCTAAAGACGTCGTGGCAATTAACTAGAAAAAATTTAAAAAGTTTTGAAAATCTATAAAGTGATTCTTTTGCAAATTGCACGAACTAGACGGGGTACAAGATGTTTTGACCAATCTTGAACAACCACGGTCTCACACAAAAATTTTAATTACTAGATAAAGAAGAGGCATTCGATTTTTGAGGTTGTGCGAGTTTCAATAAGAGAAAATGAACTTGCAGACGTTCTAAGACTAATCAAAAATAGGAATACCGAGAAGACTTATCCGCGCCGTCACCACTTTAGGCTCATAATTTAGTCTTAGTCAAAGTTTATCAACACTGGATTGATTTCAAGTTGAAGCCTTGGTTTCATACTGAAATTCTATAGTAAAACTTGCAGGATTTTTGTGTTTGGTCAACTTTAATCAATTGTACAGTCAGACGTAAGATTTTTTTTGTTTTTTGTTTTAGATGGGAAATGTAGCCAAAAGAGCCAAGTGCCATAAAAACTTATGTTTGTTGTCCTAACTTCATTTTGTTTTTAAAAAATTATTAACAACATTTTTAATTAGTTGCAATAGGGGTTCATTGAGGATTTTATGTCCACAAAGTAGCATTAGCCTTTAAAATTAATTTTTATTGTACTAATAAAAAATTGAAAACGTGTAACAGAAATTTCTTAGATCTCTTACAGTAAGTCGTGAGAATTGGGATGAAGAGTTGGGATAGCTTGTTCGTAGGTATATTAATAACCAAATTGCACGACTTCAAAGTCAAATGTTTTCGACGACAATCGAAAAAGAATCAAACGTCCATGAACCCATTTTATCTGCCTCCCTACACTATATTTAATGCTATTTGCTGAGTTCACAAGCGTTTAATCGTTACCTTTCTATTGGGCAAATTTCGACGTTTCGACACGTGGACTCTTTTGAATAGTTTCGATACTTTTGACGAGTTAACTGTAATACTTTATTACTAGAAGTCGGGCGAAGGTGTATTTTTTAAATAGATGTGAATGCGCTGCTTTTTCGTAATTTGCCTATGGTTTCATAGTTAAATTTTTCCAGTAGGTTGTCTAACGTTTTCAGCTCATCTTCTGGTACTGTTTTCTATATTAGACAACAAATAGTGTGCTTAAGTGCAGAAATGTACCCATTAATTCCTGCGTGGTTTTCGCAGAACTCTTTTACAATTATAGGAAAGGGATATTCGGGCAATTTCCGATATTTGGTTAATATTCATCGGAAAATTGTAAAACTTGCAATACTATTCGTCGTATATCAAGAGGTTAGGAAAGACTTGCTCGACTGTTTGTCCGAACATTGTATCTAGCAAAAGTTTGGATAGATATTTGCAGATTGGACCTAAGTCGACGTTAAATACGTTAAATGTAGCTACAAAAATTGAAATAATTCCCGAATTGTATAGTATTTGCCTCAATTTTTTGACAAATATCGTAGGCACTGATCGTCGGAATTTTACGGTAAAAGTTTGTATCTGAGCCGTTCAACCCAACTAGGCAATCAGTTTGTTTTTGTTTTCTGCTTTATTTCCTTTTTTCGTACCCATTGCACCAACCCAGTGTATACCGTAAGTACCTTTATTAGCGCATTAACCCATCAGACTTGTGTTTTCCTTGTTGAAAGAATAATTTAATATCAAATTCTTCTTCTTTTTAGTTATGATAGTAACTACAATTTAAAAAAAATCTAATTGTGCACTTATGTGGCCGAGGGCGTTAAGACGCCAAACGCGGACTAATTCAACAAAATCATGAGATATATACGTACGCTATATTCGTGGATACATACTTTAGTAGATGGATAACGGTCATTAAAGATTTCTCTCAGGATGAATATAGTTTTCGTATTAGTTTTATTGTGTAGAAAAATAACCATGAATTACATATATATTCATAAATGCGCAAGTGCATTGCAGGAGAAAAAAGGGTGCGTGATAGCTTGCAATTTAAAGAAGTTTCCCTCTTCGATATCTTTTTTTATGTATCCTGCCAAAATTTGTCGTTATTATTGAGTTCAAAGGGCTCGTCAGAAGTATTTTGACTGTGTGAGGATTGGAAAATTAATAAGTTGGCATAGGGATCGTGAAAAGGTAAGCACTTTTTCGCATTTGAGTTGAAATGATGAACTACGTGTTCAAATATAATATTGAAAAGAAAAAGTAATTATATTTCACCTTTTCAAAGAATTTCAACTTTCTCGGCTTACTAAACTCGAGCGGCGTTTCTGTTCCCTTATTCATCGTTTTGACTTTAATTATCGCGTCACTTTGCGTTGCCGTTGAACTACAAATACGAAGTTGTCCTATAGCCGAATTAACATTACTTATGAAAACTTTCGCTTACATTTTCACTGTAATCGACGGCTTACTTCTTAATAATCTCGTCTTCAGTAATTGCTGAGTTTTTATACTTCTGCGCCATATTCTAAATTCTCGTTTCTTGCTGCATTACGGGAAGGAATAATTTTAATCAGTTTGAAATTAATGATCATCATTTACTTGCCTCCATGCACGTCCTATTGTTAGTTGCTTATTAAACAACGCAGTATCCGATAGTTGGTTTAATAGTTGCGAGTTAGTGTGAAGCATATGATTTTGATTTAAGACCAGTTCCCCAATTTCGCTTAGCATATAGATAACAGCTTCTTTTTCGCATGTCACGTGTCTACAGCATTCAGAAATAGCATTGAGTGGTCGTATATCATTTGGATCATATACGTTGACTGGGCATTGGGTTTCGAAATTTCTGAAATCTTCTTGCCATACTTGCGTAGTTGAATTGTTTAGGGGAATTTCATTGGTTTGTGCAGATGATTCGTTTGTTCTTGGCTGGCATTGAGTGCCCTGTGGTTGTGTACTTCTTTCTGTTTGACTTCCAGTCGACAAAGTCTTGATGAAATGATGTGCAGAAGAAAATCTAGCCGACGCTATAGTCTGTTGTGACGAATCATTTAATTGAGTGTGCCGTAATCGTGGGGGGACTTTATATACACCGATAGTTTGGCATTCTTTACTCAGTTTAACGGCTGAACTTTTTTCTCCAGTACCTGAAATGGATCTCCTACTTGGGCAATCGCCGCAACATTGTATTTGGACCAATTTGGCGGGATTTTCATACATCCATTTTTGATATTTTTTTTTATAACAGACCATCAGACGTCTTCTTCGTTTCAAGCGTTGACGGAATGTCCAATGTGTCTTTGATACTCTTTTCACATCAATCACACTCAAATATTTACCTTTTATCTCGTATTTAATGATGAAACTTGACCGTCCAAGGAGAACATTAGGTGGGTAACGTTAGAACTGGAAAAAGGAGTTTTTGCAAATACATACCAAAATTTACCAAAATGCACTCGCCGTGAGCCGCCTATAACCTTTTTCTCGTTTACAGATTGAAGAAGTAGAGACTTAATATCCATCAGAATGTTTCCTTGGTTTTCTTTTGCGTTACAACAAATTTTGTTTTTTAATAAATGAAGAAATCTCAAAGCTTATAATAAAAAATTCTACAAACTGAAACAAAGACGGAAAGTTTTTGAAAATTTTTGTTAACATTTTCAAAACTATATGCAGTTGATTTTTTTTTCGGAATAATCAGTCGATTTTGTTTCAAACGGAAATCATAAAAAACTATCATTGCGGTATTTATTAACATCTCGAGCCGCGAGCAATTCGAGACACGAATTAGATTGGAGCAAAATCGTCGCGCATGAATGTAGATTGGAATTTTACCTACCGCCAATTACGGATGAGAGTAAGAATCCAAGTCGATTTTGTCGTGTTCGCTTTCCTGTCGTCTGTTCTTAGGAAATGAAGATTGTAATCTGAAATTTGTTCGGTTATGTTATTCGTATTAACCTATATATTATATTGTTACGGAAATCCCAAATCCAGTTCATTTTAACTAATTGATTTTCCCAGAAAATAAATTTCCTAGAGAGAGAAAATCCAAGTGTACATTCGCGGCGCGTCAGGCAACTGCCGACCGGATTAAAAATGAAGCCATGAACTTCAGTAATAGTAATAAGCTTGTAAAAATGTATATAAATAGACTATTTACGGAAGACAGACAGAGTCGGAGAAGAACATTTGAGTTAAAAAGAAAGCTTAAGTGAAGAATGCTTTCAAACTGTAAATAGTCCTACCCTTAAACAAATTGATTGTAAATAAAAGTGAAGTTGAAGTGAAAACGTGCAAATGTATTTCCCTTAAAAAGATGATCCACGATCTTGTGATGCGAATCGTATCCGAGAAAAGGAATTTCGAAACAATATTAACATCGTATATGCAAGGTGCGTTGTCAAGAAACATGTATCTTTGAAAAGAGCATATTCGGCGGCGCCGGGAATATGTGGCTGCCTGAACTGGAGATGGTAAATCCTTTGCTGACTTTATACCAAATGTGTTGACAAATGTAATTTTTCCAATAGGTAGAAATCATGCTTTGCTAAGTTGGTTGAGTGATTGACGATCAAAATGCTTAAAACATTAATAATTGGCTTAGTCCATCTTAACTCAACATCCAAAAAATAATTAGCAGTGTGGCTTTTTTGGGAAATTTTTGCTCGTCAGCCAATTCGTGGGCAAAACTTTCGTAGGACCAAATTTAATAAACATGTGTTCTAAAGATGTTTAATAATAAATTCATGTACGCGTTTGACGGCGTTCTCAGTTAAAGTAACTTTTAATCGTCAAACGTGCTGTCACGCCTTCACGACCATCCTTAAAGTGTATGTACTATTCGTGCACTTTACTACGGGATTTGGTGATAAACACCGTTAAATTTATTTTTACTCAGTTTAAAATGTTGAGTCTTATTTTTGATATTTGTTTTTGCTCCTTTGCTCTTGCACTTGTACCCCGACTTCTATATTTGCAATTGCTAGCGATGTTTGACAGAACGACTGATTGAACTTTATACTGAATAGCGGAATAACGGATATATATATTTATGTGTTTATATATATATTTACGGTATACCTATTGGAAATTTTGCAAATTCTCACGTCCGTTCTTCTTCTGTTCCTTTTTGAGTCGAGAAGCAGCGGAATACAGGTTCTCAGCTTTCATTAAACCTATAAAAAAATTTTTAACCACACATTTCCGGGTTATGTTGTCATGCTTAGCGTAAGATTCACGAGCATATTTATGAGAGTAATTCCAAAAGAACCCGGACCTTTGAAGAGTCCACTATAAATATTGTATCCAAATCAATTAAATACGATTTACTTTTCACAATACCATAGACTATATTGCCTGCTGTTAAATCTGTTAGATATAAGCGGTATTAAGATTAAACATCACTGAGTCATCAATAAATTAATAATAAATCACCACGAGATCTGCATCATCAACTTTCTCCGGTTTTATCATTTACAGGCATTCCTCTTCAACATACAAATGTTGAAATTATAACGAAAATACTAGGGATAATTACGATATCTGTTATAATATTTATTATCAAGGTGAAGCGAAGATCGCAAATAATGAAAAACAAAGTCGCAAAGTGTCTTAACACAATTTCTGATTTGGTTTGTGGCATAAAAAGGAAAAAATAAAAGTGGATAAGTGCTTAAGGCTCTTAAATTTTGAATTTGAACAGCCTTTAATAGCGAACGCTTTTAGCGAATTTGTAATCGTGGAAAAAATTGGTCATTGTTTCATGATATAATACTTTCGTTTAAGAGATCTTAGTCCAGTCGATATCACAATGGAGGAGTCATTCTTTTGTTTCCAGTAACAATTTTAGGTGAAAATGTGTTATCGGTATAGACGATTAGGCGACGAGCTGCTAGAAATAACATCGCAGTGGTCTACCAAATGAGGCGACCGCTTCAAAAATGGACGAGTGAACAAGCCTTTCAAAAATTGCTGCATACTGCTTATTGATTGGACATTAGAATGTGTGGTTCAGAGCTGTGCTATGAAGCGTGACTGTCGGCCATCGAATACCCTAAGTGTTGTGAACAAAAATTTGTTGAGATAAAAGCAGACTATCTTTAGACATTTTTTTTTAAATTTTCCCTTTGTGTTTTCTAGTCATGATGGCATGCTTTCAAAAATTAGAGATACAAAATCCAAGCTTGCCTTATATTATTATTAGTGGGTCGAATTAGGAGATGATGCCAATTTTGAAAGTACAACGAAAAAATGGTCGACTAACACGCCTGTACATGTAAAGGTTTGAAAAAAAAAAATGTGAACTAGAGCCTCCTTGATCTAAAAACATGAATAAGGACATCTTAAGGTTCAGATTGCAAATGGCATGCCCCCAAATAAAATATGCGCTTTATACATTCTAACCAAGAGCACGATAGAAGATCACGCGAAGCATCTCTTTAGGTTATACAGAATGAACAAGTAAGACGTATGTACCACGGTCACAGTTGGGCATTGCATGTCTATGTATGTTTAGTAACTTAAGATAATTCGTTATATCGGAAAGAGCGCCCATCCGGGTTTTTCTTGCGAACTGTTCGGCAGACGCCCAACAATATGTCATCTTACCGTTTGTGATTCACTGTACGATTATTTCTCTCGATAGGTTAACAATCAATAAATACATACATTTCCGAGAAGCTCTAGGGAAAACCTGAAAATATAATTTTTCAAAAAAAATTCTTCTTTTATTTATCGATCGTTTATGTTTTTAAACATTTTATTAAATATAAAAACACGTCATTTGTAAAAAAAAATTTCTTTTTCAACTTTCTAAAAGTATAGGTTTTTTCTATTCTTTGCTTATTTACACACCTTTTCTCTATATGCGCACCACCAACGTAGGAGTAGGAAGTTTTCCCTTTCGTATGCAAATAATTAAAAATAAATATTCTATAGCGTGAATAAGTGAGTCAGTTATGATAAGGCTTATCTTAGTGTAGTTCTTTACTTTAGTCGACTTTAATCGACACAGCGAACCTTCAAATCTAATCGGTTATCGTAACAACAGATTTTTAATATTAAAAGATAAGCAAAATTGAAAGGAGAACAATAACGAAAGCTACGTGCGTCTCCCGGTGGCCTTTCTAATACCCATTATTTCCGAAAGTGTTTTATTCATTTTCAACTGGACCGCTGCGACTACGTTCCCCTAAAATCTTAAAAATACACAAAGACGAGTTAAATTTAAGTACGAGATCTGTTATAGGTCGTACGGTACCTTGATTGATTTTCAAATTTGATTCGAGATTTCTATGGCAATTTTTCAAAATCCTTCATGAAAGTGTTTTAGGTTTATTTTAAATCAGATGGACCACCTAGCTAGCCTTTATGATATATATTTGGGTCCTTATGTTTATATGACAGAGATTTGGATGTAGGGGCCGATTTTTGATATTCCGGAAACGTCGCAGATAAATGTTAAGCATTCAAAGCGAACGATGTACGGGAGACAACGCGCTGGCATAATCATTCTTACCGATGTTAAAATCAAAAAAGAGAAGGGTTAGATGCTGAGATCCGCCTTGAATATCTCGGTCAAGTGAGGGAAAAGTGCTACGCATTCAAAAGCGGGTATGTATGTGAGGCACCAAATTGACATAATCTTGCAAGTCTGAACATTAGGAAAGAAAAAGACATTAAAACAGCTTTAGGTGCAGGCGGGCGTCTTGTATACATCGATAACCGGAGATAAATATTACGCACTCTAAGTTGATGATGAGGCACCCTACTTCGAATGCGAAAAGTGAGGAAGCAAAGGAAAGCGAAACAAGGTCTTGCAAAAAAATACAGGGTTTCGAATAGGATTTCAATAGTCCTCAAGCCTACTTGGTGGGCACTTTCAATATTCGCATACAGAGGCGAATATGATTTTTACTTTCTTGAAAATCAATGTTTGGATATATACTAGAGCTTATTCTAAATATGTACATATGTACATATAATAGGTTATGATTCATATAATAGTTTAATTAGTAAAGTGAATCATTATAATTTCAGAATGATAGGTTAACAAAAAAAAAAAAGAATTATAAAATAGTAAAAAAACGGACAATAATAAAAATACTATACTGGCATAATTGCATACACATGCATACGTACAAAGATTTAAACAAAGCAGGATAGGATTTACTTAATCAAATATTAAACTGATAAAAAAAACTATACACTATACACTGTAGTGGTTAGGGTGGTAGGTTGTAGTTGCGTAATGAATGTGCACACCTATTAGGTGGTTGCTGGTGTTGTTGTCGTTCTGGGTGCTGATTCAAGACGCATAGGACTTAGTTTACGCTTCGAAGAAGACAAAATAGTAGAAGAGGGCTCGCTGTTGTTATTGTTTAGATTAGGTGAAGAAGGCTGTGAAGCCGTTGGTTTTTCATTTTGGTGATTGTTTTGCGAAATTTGATGGGCTTCTGACGATTGAATGCTATGATTGCTAGTCTCGTCTTGCGTAATTATGCGTAAACCACTGGCTGTAGAATCAGGATCGGAGGGAGCATATGAGGAACTCCTAGCGGGCGAGTGCATATCTATTGGCGGGTTATTTTCGGCTTGGTTAGGTTTGTTAACATTACCGGGGCTGGTTAGAGGTAACTGCGTAACTTTACCCATAAAGGAACGGATCTCTTCAAAATAGGATTCTTCGGCAGGATTTTCGCAAAAACGCCGCAAACCGCCGCGCAAACGTTCATTGAGCCCTAAACCCATTGAAACAGCGTCGGCCTCGTGTTTTTTTAGATGACGATCTAAATTAGTTTGCTGTCCAAAACATCTTTCACAAATTTCACATTTAAACGGTCGCTCCTTGTTATGTATGTTACGCACGTGACGCTGTAAATTGGAGGAAATACTAAAGGAACGTTCGCAATATTTGCACTTATAGGGTTGTTCGCCAGTATGGGTTCTTAGATGTCGGGTGAGGTTGGCTGAGCGAGGAAACACTTTGCCGCAGAATTTGCAGGTGTAACGATCCTTGCATTTATAAGGCGTACTCTGTCCTACTTGAGAATTTGAGCGGTTGCCAGGGTTTCGTTTATGACGATACTGTGAAGGCTGGTTATTCTGTGTAGCAGTAGCGGGAGCCGGTCCATTGTGATTGAGTAGCAAAGAGTCGGCTAAACTATTACGTCCTCGTGAATGATCAAAGCTCAGATCTCTTAATGGCGACTCAGGGGTTAGCGAGTTTAAAGAAGGTGTAGACGTGCCGGCTGCAATAGGACCAGATGTTGACTGAGGCTTGTCTTTATTAATATTAGTATTTAAAAATGTGAAGGCATTATTAGTTGAATTGCCGCTATGAGTAGCTTGAGTTAGAAAAAATGGGTTACGGTATGGCAGAGGTATAGCTTTGGCCATGGTCTCCAGTAAAGTGGGATGTAAAGCCGAAACAGGGAATGGCAGCTTATCGACATTTTGCAGAGTCAGCGTATCCAAGTTTCCTTTACGTTCGCTCTTGGCGTTATCACGCAATACTCGCAGCATCTTCTTACTAATCAAATTGTCAAACTCTACTAAGGCAGAGTTTTGTGTTAGCAAATTATTATTATTCAGTTCGCCACCGCTATTCGTGTTAGGTTTTTCATTTAAGTCGGGCACTGATTTGGAACTGGCATTTTGGCACTCAGCGTTTTGACAAGACTTTTCTCCAGGAGACTTTCGAACAGAATGTGCAGCGAATATTACCACATTGCTATTTTCATCTTCCATCATTTCGGCGGAGTTATTTGTATGGCCCTTTTCTTCTCGTTTATGTGCTAATCTAAGATCCAAGGGTTGATCGTAAGTATTACCGCTACGTCTTTTGTCCTTATTTTTCGCATCTTTCTGGCCGCCGCAAAGGGCAGATAAAGCCAACGTAGTAGTGAGGGTCGATGTAGAAGCTCGTGCTGGCGATGTTAGGTCGTAAGGTACATTTGAGGCATAATTGTTGGGCACTAGGCCAAGTATTGGGTAAACGGACCCTTGTTTTGGGCTAGGAAGCATTTTTCTGGGAGAATGGTCTTTTTCTCTCATTACTAGCTAATCTACTAGATTTGATGTTCGGCTATCATAAATTTTGGCATTAAATTTATTATCTCAAATAAACTCAGAGAAGGAATGACGAGGCTTCATATATGAACAGTGTCATGAAAATTCTGAAAAGAAACAAGAATATGTGCAATTTAGTCAACTAAAATTCTATTATATTTATGCATAATAAATAAAAGCGTTATAGTTAAATACCACACCCCTTTGTGTTTCATTAGATCTAGGTGTGCATATTATTTTTATTTTTATTTTTTTTAATTCAAATTTAGGCCAATTATGCTCCTTGCCCCTTCAGCTAA
>CCAG010016114.1:0-44242 GCA_001077435.1 Glossina morsitans morsitans | reverse complement strand
ATTGCAAAAAATTATGTGTG
Source organism: Glossina morsitans morsitans (assembly GCA_001077435.1). Taxonomy (NCBI): domain Eukaryota; kingdom Metazoa; phylum Arthropoda; class Insecta; order Diptera; family Glossinidae; genus Glossina; species Glossina morsitans. The sequence continues at coordinate 44,222 of CCAG010016114.1, read as the reverse complement.
TGACAATAAATTCAGTTAACAATTTAAAATTCATTTAAAAGTGATTTGGAAGGACGTTTGCTAGTTTTTTTTTAATCGTTTGCTTTTTGTGTCTCTGTTAAGTCAGATCCGTTGTTTTCACGGAGAAAAGAGTTTCCTTATTTATCCCTTCTGTGGATATGGAAGGGTAAACTGAGTCTGAGGCTGGTGGGGACATTTATGAGTTCATAAGTGACATATGAACAAATGAACAAACAATGAAGTAAATATACATTTTTGTAATTATTAGTTAAAGAACAGTTATAAACTCTGAAAAGTAAACAGTAGCTGAGATGATCTCGAAATGTTGTCTTAAATTGTGAAAACATATCGTGATTTCTTGTCGTATGCTACAGCTGTTGTTGCAAGTAGCGAGAAGCCAATATGTCTTCCTATGTCTTCTAGGAACGAGCGAATAATTAGTAATCTACGTGTGTTAACATCGACAATTAGCGATTGCGAGTAATTCGATGTAGTTAGGCCAACATGTGCTTTTCACATTTATCGGTGCAGTAAGGTAGTCCTCACCAGTTTTGTAATGTTATACACTTTTGGATTCCAACCTTTAGAGAAACATTTTTGATGCACTCGAGTTGTCTTAGTTTTGAACTGTCTCTTCTTCAGCTTTAGCAAGATGACGAAATCAAAAAAACTCAAAATTAAGAATGGAGTAGAACAGTACTACGCAGATGTTATGTGCAATCTGTAGAACAGAGAATATAGAGAACGTTTACTAACACTAATTGTGCATATAAAAAGCCAAATAATCATCTTGTTCGGAGATCAACTTCATCAATTTATTCGTAAATGCATTCCGACAGAGATTCTTTTTTGACGAAAGCTATTAACGTGAATACAGCCTGCACGGCCGAATGTTATAAAAGGTGCAAAAAGTTTCATATTCTCTGTCATTCTCTGTACACATAAGCCAAAATACTTGAAACACTAAATGGTACTGAGCATAGGGATTAGTTGTTTGGGATATTCCGTTATGCAAACGTATCGAAGGGATTGTAGATGCGGGTATTTATGCATAAGCATAACCTATGTGGCCATTCAAATGTATTAAGATAGATAGATATGCATATATAAATATATGCACATATATATGCATACATATGCATAGAGTGTGTATGTATAAATCATATATAGCGACAGTTGGTAAGCGATATGCAAACATCCGTTGAAACGAGAATTGACAATTTGTTTAAGCAATTTTCCGGCTGAGCGGCTTTTAACCGAATTCAGCCCTTATCGATTGGCCTATGGACATCTGTGGATACATTCATATAACTTTACAAACGTGAATAACTTTATAATTGTTTTGTGTGTGCACGTATTGATGACGTTGACTGTGTGTATGTTGAGAGAATTAAAATCGATATGATATAAGTATGGTTGATGGTTTGTTCGTTACACTGGCGAAAAAGCTTTAAATTAATAGGTGAATAAAATTAATATCTCTGGTTAAAGGATAACGGAGAGTTTTATTCACTTTATTCTATATATGAATCCAGTCTAGAAGCGTGGAAGTAAACGCGAACGCGTTTCTCATTCTCATTATTTTAAGTGTATCGATAACCGAGACCACTTGTTGTGTAAGATATATTAATTTTAAGTGTTAGCATAAAAATCGTTAGAGTTAAGCCAATTATTGGAGAAACGTATTTAGCTGCTTATAAATAAACATTTAAAACTGTATTAAAATAAGCAGACTTAAGCTTCTTAGAAATTGGACTACGCTAAAAGAAAGTGATTGACTCCTCGTCTATATGGAAAAACTTGCTTTTAAAGTTAAGAAGAATTTAGTGTGTAGCGGTGATCAACATGTGCCCGACATCAGATTTTATATGGTTTTTGCTTAATTGTGTTTTGCTTTCAACTAATTTTTTTGCACAAAAAATCAGTTTTGGATTTGTGACGCGTATGCGGATTTCTGATAAAAATGAAAAAATGATTATAGCAAATTGGCTGCATATGCAACTTTGTCATGTTCGTGCTGATGTACGTATTTGTTCTCGTAAATTACTCCGTGTCGGTGGCTTGTATTTCATATGATTGCGTATATTTAAAAATCCATTTATTCTGAATCATTCTGTCTCTCTCTCTTTAGGCTTTCCTGTTGTCTACCCGCAAATATGTGATTCGTTTATTTTCTTTCTTATGCAAGCTTAAAATAACTATTATTTAGGCTTTTGTGGGAACGAAGAATTAATTCAAAGATTATTTGATATCAATTAAAAAGCAACATTTACAATTTTATTGGCGAATCGACTGTTAAATTGTTGTTTGTTGCTAAGTGCATTAAACGATTAAATCATAATGTAAGATATCTGCTAATCAAAGGTCGTAAGTAGGTGCTTGCATTAATTTTGATCAACGACTTCTGCAGGTAAAAATGATGAAGTAATCGGGAATACCCGTGTGCATAACGATTAAATTCGATGATATTTGCCTTTCTTTACACAAAATAATTGTTTTCCATTTAGTATTATTGAGTTAGGCAGTGTATACAGACGCTAATCATGGAAAAGTCAGAACTCCTCTTCCGACATACATTACTTTTGCTTGTTGATTTGAAGAAATCTGCTACCGAAGCCCATTAAAACTGAATGCTGAATGCCAATAGAAGGTGATGGTGAAAGTGGAAGATGGAGAAGGTGATGCTGCTTCATCATATTCCAACTGCCTGTTTTCAATGGTATAAAAGTGTCGATTTTGATGTCAATGACAAAGAACGGCCTGGTGGAACAAAAAAGTTCGAAGACAATGAACTGCAAAACTTATTGTACTGAAAATGCCATTTCGAAGTTTCCACATTGCGATTTCATTGCTTGAAAAGTGGATCTACTACGATAATCCCAAGCGCAAAAGCTCGTGGGTTGCAAGGCCATAAAATTTTGTTATGAATACGGCGGGATCAGCAATGTGTAGCGTATTACAAAATGCTGAAACCGAACGAAACTGTTACTGCAGGTGTCTACCGATGTCAATCGTACAAACTGAACGATGTATTATGTCGTAACGAGCTTTGAGTCTGTCTAAAACATTGGGACAATTTTCAATTGTCGGAAGTCCATTGAATAACTGGAGTAAGTGACGTTATAGAGCTTTTGTAGCCACTGGGTTTTCAACTAAAGCTAGGCAATTCAATTTTTATTATCGTGGAAACTTGAACTCAAAATGTTAATTTATAAAACGTCGTATTGTGTCCAACCTCAGTTAGTTGTAGCTGTATCTAAGAATTAATATAAACGTATAAATTTTCGATCTCTGTACGTCCATTATCATTTAAGTCGAAGTTCTTGATTTTGTTTAGGAAGCAGAGTATTTATCTGAAATAGGACTCCTGAGTTGCCACGTGACAACGTAATTCTACGGAAGACGGAAGTTTACCTTCAGGTTTTCCAGTTGCACCGTTGGTGGTTTTGACAGCAGAAGTGCAATTTTGGTTATAGTAAGTTGCTGCTTGAATTTCTCTGAACTCGGAATTTACAAAATGTCGAAACCGATGGGCCAAGAGTAACTCCTCTTGCATATAGGTACGTGTCCGCTTGAATCTTGAAACACAACAATTCATGATCATAAATAGCGAAGTTAATGTATCCGCAAACCAATGTTGATGAGGCGAAATACTTACTTACTGGGGTAAGGTTATGTACCCGTTTGCCATACGGCAAAAATAAATTTGTTAGAAGTTCACAAAACGCAAAGTTTGTTTCTTCCCTTTTCGAAATTTGACACAGTCCTGTCACATTCGTCAGGGTGTTAACGTGCTAGATAATCATCTAAAAGCAAAATTTGGATTTGGAAAATTATAACAGATCAAGTAAAAAATTCACCCCGTTTTTCTACCAAAACTTAAATCCATGTTTTCTTACAGTTTTCACTACACCCGATGCACGATTACCTTCCCTCCGAACGCAAAACATTATTTCAATCGGTTTGCGCAACTTCGTAATGCTGTAGGAAGTAAGAAACCGGTTTTTAGTTCTGTACATTCAAGGGCTAGAATCAAAGGAGCCAGCAACGTGAATTGCTAGGCTTGCAAAATCGGATTTGCTTGGTGATAGCGGGGAGAAAAGGATTGAAGCATTTCAAAAACAATTTCTTGCTTTGCGCGGATTGGGATGGGATACAAGGGGGACATTACCTTTATATTAACATTGCTTACTATCGATGAATTTACCTACCTAGCCTGGAACGTAGAAGATTGATCCCTTAGAATAAGCTTTTTAACGAAACTTATTGAAGTAGATTGAATTGATTCTGGAAAACAGATTTTAATATTACTTCAAGAGTTTCTAAGAGCGCCACTTCCCTTCGCCTGCCGCTTTTTCTTATATATTTTTATATATGAACAGTTTAATGACTTTTATGATATTTATCATCAATAGGCAATTCAAGTGATCACGTGAAATCGTTGTTGCTTAGATCACGCATAGACTGCTAGTAAACAGGGTTTAATTCGTCTTAGCGTGAATTTGTGATAGTCACGATATCACGATTGCGCTGTAGTTGCAAAAGTTTCTTGTTTTATTAATACTCTTTGTCTCGACGTAACATGCTCCCAGGCATGTTCATATCTATTGTAAATGGATGCGATATCCATTGATAACTTACTCAGAATTCACCAAACTGAATTTGCTTTATCCTAGCTAGACTAATACTATTATTTATTCCTAATTGGGAGATCATCCTTTGCGTCTTTTTGTCAACTCTATTGTTAATAAATTATCGAGTCGAACTAACTGCATGATTTATATTAAATTTATCCGTCTGAGTGGCCGAGGAGGCAAGAGTCTCGACTAGCAATTCAATGGTCGTTGGTTCAAACCTCAAGTGTGGTAGAGTTTCTAATAATAATAATAATAATATTAATAAAAATGAAAGCCGGAAAGCCTTAGATGCTAGTGCTTTAAGACTTTAGTCTTAGAATTTATTCTCTGGCTAAATTTATATAATAATAATAATAATAATAATAATAATAATAATAATAATAATAGTATGATTATTTATTAAATTAAAATTTCAGATAAATTACAAGTTATTAGATAATAAATATTTAGTTTTATTCTCTGTAGGTATAACTTTCTTTCCATGATGTCTAAGTCAACTAAATTGTATTCCTCATAAGGTTTATTTTGCGTTGGCTGTGTATTAGCTAATGATGTGTGCAATTAAATAAACAACTAAATAGATTGTCACCTCTTGTCAGCGCTCTGGGAGAGTCATTTTTATCAAAGATGGGCGTCTATTGTGGATGAACATCATGAACGCTTTCCTTGACCAAATGGATCAGATTGTGGACACAATTGTCGATGCAATACATTGCACGGGATGAAGTTCCGACTGAAGATTTATTGTATGTTGAAGAAATATCTGTTCCACTTAAGCAAAAAAAAAAAAAAAAAAAAATTAAGAATCAGTAGATATGTCACAAAAAAAAAATTGTTTTTCATTAAAATGAGTTTTCCACAATTTTCATCGGTAATTTTCTTTGTTAGAGCGAATTTATTACGTACACGTATTAATGCGAATAATTTAAACACTGATAGAGACGAAGCGGAACCTAAGTAATTGATTTTTTCATTTCGAGATTCGACCAGTTAACGTGCGGAGATGTTTATATGTCTACCTTATTTCTAAGTCGAGTGCATAGTAAGGAGGTGAGAACAATCATGAACAATGTGAGGAGAGCTTAGCAGACCTTCGATTAAAAAGGTGTATAGTGTGATATATTTATCGAAAATACATTTATTTGCGAATTAAAATGTTCATTGTATATATACGAAATGCTGTCGATTGCTTGAGATCCGTGTCTACAACTCATCACTTTTAACTATGTCATTGTATTTTTGCAGTCACTGCGGACAACTGGTTAGCCGTAATCATAACTAACGAGCGACGCGTTGTAGTCTGAACGCGACTCAATTCTACCTTCCATGCACGATAGGTGATACAGCATTCACATACTATAGCTTATAAAAAGGAGGATTGTTGTTGTAAGGCGGCTTAATTATGAGGAGTGGCGAGCGTAGCCGAGAATTAAAGTGTTGAAGGGAGTAATAGCTTTTGTTATTCTCCTTCATGAAAACATAGCGAAATGTCATTATGGCGCGGAGTTATGAAATTGTCTTTTAAAGAACGCATGAGACATAGTGCGCTTATTTCGGGACCTTGAGTTGAATATTTCTTCGGTACGATTATAATTATCGCATATTATGGTTCCAACTCATGTAATTTACCTTCCGTATGTTGGTGAAGCGCACACTCTCCATCACGCTTCAGCAAACGGAAACATTCGAAAAAGCTATGATGGAATACGAAAACGCTTGACGTATGCTCGAAATAAACCCATATTTGTTAGTTACGTTGAGTGATTAGCATGCGTTGTCGTAAACAGCGAAACGATTTTAGGCTTAAAAGGAAGGAAGTACACAAAATGAAGTGTTTTGCAACACCGTTCTCTCGAGGAACGTCTTGAAAGGAGTTCAAAAGTTAAGTTGAGTTTGAGTTGGTACTTGATTGTTTAACATCTAAACAGGAAGAAGGAAGTATGGCTGTTGTTTAAATTTTTCTTCTCAGTTACTTTAAATCTGCTCTTAAAGAGTTTTTCACATTTTTTCATTACTTATTTTCTCCTTTTATTCACTTTATATATAAACGCCACATATTCACATAAAACTCTGGATATTTCATTTTATCATCGTATCGCCTGAAACTGAAACAATTTCTCTCGTTTTGCACTTCGAATTGCAACTGACAGGACATTATTGTTTGCAGTCAGCAGTAAATTGGCGACGCACAACATAAATGTGTACTAGAATTAGTCGCGTGCTGTGTTGATGTCATGACGCCAGAGCTAATAAGCGGGAGTGTTGAAGACTCCAATGATTATGCCATATATATGTAAGTATTTATTTGGTGGTTTCGTTCGTTCGTTGCTATCCCTACTTTCCTTTCATATACAAGTATATGTACGTGTATATAATTTTGCTTAGGGGAAGCGCATCCACTTACAATTGTTGTTTATAGTACACCATGCTTGAAAATCTGCGCCACGAATAAAAAGCGTGGCAAATTATAAAATAGTATTAATATCTACGAGGTATGGGTCTAAAAATATTCGGCTTAATTTTTTCTTCCATTTGATGCTTTTTGACTGATATCTCGTACGCCGTTGTTATATATTTCATTCCGTATATTCATTCATATATTGTTCAAACGGCAAATGGTTGGGTAAGTACGGCATATGTGTGTGCATTCCAAATCTTTGATCGGTGTGCGTTCGTTCACAGCAAAAAAAAAGGTACGTAATATCTATAAACATGCATCTGTGCAGCACAACGTGTGCTGTTCCCCCTTTTATGGAAACTATTGTTGCTCGCTCTTAATGGAACTATTATGATTGTTTCTTAATTTGAGGATTAACGATGCGCTCGCGAATGTAAGTCTGTTATTATCCTTAGTGGGTTGTGTGGAGTAAGACGAGTTCTCGCCGGTTTGTTTAAAAACTTATTTAATATTTAGTAAAACTACACTGGACGTTTTAAGCAAGCTTCGGCAATTACACATATATGATTACATTCTCTTCTATTCCTCCAGTATCCACTATTTTTCATATTTAATAATTTCAGTTTCAGTTTTTTGCTTTATATGCATATTCCTGACCAGAGAAGTTTGTGTAGCATATTCGCTTTAGGTATCATGATTACTTCTTAGTAACAGAAATGATTGAGAAAATCAAACTCTATTTCAGTTCCTTGAACTCACTTCTTTTAGTTCAAAAGTTTTTCGGGATCCAAAATGAATTATATCTGTCCGGAAATAAGCAAAGCTTTTTGGACTGTTTCACACCTTTTGCTGAAGAATAGATTGTAACAGTCAGATGTATCCGTCGGAAGTCAGGCAGGGAAAGATTCGACAATAAATGGCTCTGCATTCGCAACGCTGAGACTACCAAAGAATTCATTTACAATTTGGAGAAATATTTATCACGATTTATAGCTCGCGGCTTACGAATAATTCCGCTGGCGTTAACATATGTAATATCGTAAAATTATTACGATCCCACTTCGTTGCATTTATAGTTGTGTTAAATAGAACAACTAGCAACTTTCTTTGTTTCGATTGCTGTGCAAAGAAAACTGAAAAGCTAAACATCTAGATCTACGGCGAACATAGCTTTGCTTCGTTTATGCTACTTTATAGATCAAAATACTTCATCTTTGGAAAGAAAGGAATCTGAAAATGACTTATCGGTCCCCTTACAATAAATTACTGACGCAGGCATCTAAGCGCAATACAACCTACAAAAAGGACAAACAGACTTGCCTTAAAAGATTGTGGGAGAGCTCCCGCTTGTCTTCGATTATAGGTTTTCACACTTACTCACCGTCAACAGCACCGAAAACAGCAATTCCCGCTGACATCGTTTATACGTAACGTAGGTATAACGAGAATTGGTGCTCTTGCAGTCTTCTTTACTATTGAGCCTAATGCATAAATATATGTTTTTATTTATGTTTATAATAAATATATATATATATATATATATGTGTACCATTTTTATGTTTATATATATGTGTATACATGTATATACATAAGCTAAATACTCTGCGCTGAATGGTAAAATCTAATGAAATGCGGCAACCGCACACACATTGCGACCCGAGTATTTTCAGCTTGTTACTCCACTTGTTATCGATGCATCCTTCTCATTTCTGTAATTACCGAGTGTGGACGGCTTTGTTTTCCATTTTCAAATGAAAATGAGGGCTTTAAGAAGCAATGACAATTCAATATTACCTTCATTGCTATACATAGTTAAAGACTTGAATTTAGTTAAGCAGTTCATTTTTATATCACATCGAAAGAATTTGGCTTGGATTCTTGTGGAAGTAAAGTAAACTGTCGAATAATTTATGTAAAAAGCTACAACAAAAGGCAATTCTCAAAACTGCGAAAGGTTACATTGGCTTGGGATTAGATGGCACAAGCCGAATTCCAGTTTAAATTAAATTTTTGTTTATAAAAGTTTTTGTTGATATACTTACTGCCTTTGCTTACCGTAGCTATTACAGCGGAGTTTTTTTAAATAAAATAATAATGTGCCTGCTTTCAGAGGATTCTAAAGATTTTGAGGGCTTAAAATCGGCCCACTTTAGCTTCTCCATTCACGTCTACAGGTGGAACCTGAATTAATTAATATTAACATAAGCCATTTAAAAATAAGTGGAAAAGAGTTCGTTGCATGCAAAATATATTATCTTTCGGAAAAAATGGAGCAATGCGTACCTTTTCCTTTAATAAGAACGTTTAAGTTGATGGTGTTTCCCAATTGCGATGATCTTGTTGAAAGCCAGGGCCTTCCAAGTAGACACGGCCTTTCTGCGAACAAACAGTTTTATTTATTTGTATTCGTAACTTTACTCTCATATTTGCTCTCTTGAGTAGATTGAGTAGATTAAGTAATTTACGCAAACACTGTTGAGAGTATACTTTATGGAAATTTCCATTTAGCATTAATTAGTCGTTACTCAGCGATCATGAAAAAACAATTGTAAGTCATTAGTATTTATCTAATCAGTACAGTCGTAGTTTATACCACTACTGTTATCAAATCGTCAGTTTAACCTATCGCCGCAAAGTCAACATAAAGACATTGTTTTTTAGTGCACGTCTTCGCTCTTTTCGGCTTTTGCGTTAGCATGTAAAAATTAGAACGAACTCTCGACAGTAAGAAACTTGACTTGAACTCTATTTGCGGCTATTTAGCACTTCTATCTTGGCTTCACTTTCTCAAAATAAACTAAAGAAAAAGTTTCATTTTTATATGCTACAACACTAGTGGTACAAGGATGTATTATTATATTAGGTTTATGGTCGTGTGTTCAAATCTCAAGTGCGGTAGAGTTTTTAATAATAATAATAATATTAATAAAAAAATAAAAGCCGAAAGCCTTAGATGCTGGTGCGTTAAGACATTAGTCTTAGAATTTATTCTCTGGCTAAATTTACATAATAATAATAATAATAATAATAATATATTAGGTTTTTGCGGACGTTTGCAACATCTTTTACTATACCGATCTCACCGTGTCTGTTCGTCTGCCCGACTTGTTTTCATGTGTTCAACCGATATGTCGCAATTTTTGAGATGTTTTGATGAAATTACTCCGACAGCGATACGAACTTTCCATGTAAACCCTTAGTTAGGAAAATATTTACAGGAATAACTGTAGGAAAGTAACTACAGAAATAACTGTAGGGTAGGTTAAGGCATTTAATTGCGGCCCGTTACTGCACTTTTACTAGTTTTATTTATTGATTTGTGGTGTAGAAGAGCGAAAAGATTGTATGAGTTGCATTGGCGAGATTTTCCTAGAATTTTCGTGGACACTTTTCATGTGGAAATGGCGAGCAATAATCTTTTCAGAATTGAACATTTTGGTAAGTGTTCTTTACATGATCCAGTTTATGACAGCGACGACATTTTATAGGACCTAAGACCGATCCCTTTACTTTAAGCATTTCCTATTCAAGTTTTGAAAATTCGGGACGACGAACAAGGCCAAACATTGCTGCCCTTACCTATGTTGACGTAAGCGCCCGTTTTTTAAAAAAAACTTTTAGCATCTTAACCACTTTTTGTCGTCGAGAGCCGAAGTGAATCGTTCATCAGGTGTATTATTACTGAAATGGTATTTAAAGTTTTGCGTATATATGTTCTCACTGAAACGATCCCTACATGAGGACCTTTTAAAAATTGTCGGCATTCTTTACGTTGTTTGCTTTAATTTAAATTAAATAAAATTTTAAATCTGACCTTTCGTCTCGATAACATCTGTACTGCCTGGGGTTATGTATTTAAGTTGGTTGTCGAACTATAATACTTTTTATCAAGAAAGCGAAGGCAGTTCGCAATTACTCGAAGAGCAAACTGTAGGGGGCACTATGTACTTGGTACATGGTATATGGTCATGAGATTAATAGCTCAACTTGGAAGACCAACAAAATCCCGTAGCCGCATTCGTCTTTCATGCGATTGGTCAGATATCGAGAACCTTGAACCGATCACAATTAAGTGAAAACGAAAGCAATAAAAGAAAGCAATCCCTCACTATTAATATCTTATAAAACAAAATGTAAAATCGCGAAATACCTTTTCTCGACAGTTGCGTGGCAGCAATTCACGTCACTTCATTCTTAATTAAATTATAAATATAATTAAAAGCATAACAATTTAGTCATCGATTTAAAAAAACATTGGTTTTATCTAAAGCAACGGAGAAAACGAAAAAATTGTGTTAACTCCTTCCCTTTTAATGCTTCCTTCTAGTGAAAGCCTGCAACTTTCTGCAATTTTTTCCGACTTTTTTTAATTGATAAAATATTCCATAATTTGTTTGTTAGTCATGCATATATATGGACATTTATGTTACTGCAGATGGATACATATTCCGGTTTCCTTATTGGAAAACTTGTTTGAAATATTTATTGAAATTAAATATTAAAATTAAATATATACATAATTGCATATGCATATGTATATATTTGTTATTGTGTGCGTTTGTTTATTCACAATTCTTTTGTAATTTTGCACGCAATAGCATTGACATGATCTGACATTGTATTTGGTGTTTTTTGATGCATAATTAATATGCTCGATATATACGATACATATAAGTGTTTTTACCTTGTGTGCATATTCAACCAAACTGTGGACTATGTGAAAAATGAAGATTTTTCTTATCGAGTTTTCCATTTAAAAGATTTGAACTTATTTATAATACCAAAAGAATCAATCTGCTATATAGTTAAAGTTGAATGGTCTTTAAAAAAATCTTACTTGATATTTTATTTCACGATTGATCACTTTTGAGACCGTCCTCGAGAGAACTTATTCTTAGCGAATCATCATGCAAAACGAAGTGCTGGTGAGGAAGATATTTATTGAAGCAAACCATAATCATAACAGAGAGAGAGAGAGAGAGAGAGAAAGAGAGAGAGATAAATGTTTCCTTGGCAAATTGTCGCTATTTTCACCGTTTATCGTTAGCGTCTCATAGTGATAGTCGTTGAACGGAAGCAACTTGTAATTAGCCAAAAAAAAAGACTATCATCGATCGGACTTGTTTTGGCGCATAATACGATCCGATTGAAAGCTCAACAAAATTTTTGATGTTGTATGTTTGTGGAAGAGTCACAGCAACACTATGTTATGCAATGCCAGTTCTTCTTGAAAATCGTTCAAAATGGAATCATACTTTTGATAACAAAATTTGTAAAGGATGACAAAACGCGAGCTATATTTTTTGTGAAAAAATGAAATGTACGGGGTTAGATGTTGTTTGTCGAAATGTATGAAGTTTTCTTATGCTTGGGTTAGCTCGCCAGTCCAAGAAGTTCATTTTACTCAAGCGCATTTGAATATTCGTCTCTATTCAGGTGGTCCGATGAGTAAAAGATCGTAAACTTTCAAGCATCGTTATAACAATGAACTAACAGTTAGTTTATTTATTAATTCACTTATGGCTACTCTTAGACATTTAATAGCTACGACCATGCCGCCTGTTAAGTATTCGTATTATTTACGCATTTTATAAACACTTTTACACTTATATGATCTACTTATTTTACGTTTGGTTACCAGGCGACCTTGTATATGTTGTCTTATCTCTTTTATGTTCCTGTGGCCAAGCGGTCTTCCACGTTTAGCACAAGTGTTACACATTTCTGATATTTAATCGATCTTAGGGGTGCTTGGCGATTTTAAACTCAATGTATTCCGGCATGTTTTCCTTGCTTCAGCTTCGATCGAAGAAGAAGGAAAATGGAAACGATGCTCTTCTATTTCCTGCCCGTCTAATATGAGACTTTATATGTAAACTAAACGTAAAATCACAATTTTTTAGTTAACAGAAAAATAAAGTCGTTCAAGATGTCAATCTCTATGATTTAAAAATTACAATAATACAAAAGAGTTCTCTTTTATTTCACCAATGGCACATGTAACGTTAGTTTTTAGATCATTGAATGCTTGTGGTTTATTGGAGTGAATTAATGACGTAACGTAATTCCAAAGAAAGCAGTCGAGTGAAGTTGTACCACATGATCTTGTGATAGCAAGTTCACATCAGCATTTCCGTTACTCACATGGTTGGTGTAAGGAGATATGTGGCATGTTGCGCCATCTTCTTTAAACTACTCTTCGTCCAACTCGAAATTACTTAATTTATGGCGCAAAAGGAATCAGTAATCACGTTTCTGTATCTTGGACTATCATTTTCATTTTCAGAAAAACACGCTTCAATTACACCTCTACAGTATAAATCACATCAACTTTTCGTGAATGGAAACGTGTTTTATGAACAGAATGTAGGTTTCCTTCATTCCAAAACCCACAATGTGATTTAATCAGAAGTGCACTTCAGGGATCCTTTCCGAATCCGTCTAAATTTAGTTTAAGTTCTTTAAGTTCTTCCGACTTGCATATGCCTTGAACTTCAAATGTTTATGAAAAATTTTCCATGATGGCACCAAGTTCTTCAGAACGATGGCTAATGGATCGTTCTCGATTCTTATTCAAGCTTCGGTTCACAGCAGTGCGTTCACGTTTTTGATGTCTTAGATTCTTAGCGTGAGAAACGCTGACATTTGACGTGAATTTTTCAATTATGTTGCATTAAAATACTAAGCTCTGTATATAGGCCGATTATGTTGATCATAAATTTCAAGCAAGGCGCGAAATGTGGCCCAAATAGATTCATAATTTCTGTATGTAGTGCAACTGTGTATCTTTGAATGATGACATGACAAAAAATAGTGAACACAAATGTCAATTTTGTGGGAATTTTGAACAACAAAAAAAAGAAGAAAATGGCGGCATGACGGCAAAAAATCTATATTAGTAATTTGATCATTCTTTACAAACTGAAACTTGTATTTACGTCATACTTTTTTACCGACGGTTATTAGTGAACTGGGTAATTGTACGAACTGTTTCAGGATATCAATTAATATAACGCGGATATAAAGAAACAAAAAACCTAAAGATAGAATCATCAATCAGGTTAGTGCCAAGAAAACATTTATAGTACGTGCAGCAGAGATATTCGCGAAGGCAGGGAAGAAATGTGAATTGTGAACGTTTAAATAATTTTGATTATTTTCGTGCATTGCGAACAGTTGTAAAGAATTAAAGAGAAAATGAAATTTTGTATTTGTTGCATTTTAACGGAAATATTTTGCGGTTCTCTGGCTTCACAGTTTTTTGAGTTGCATTTTTAACGGAAATTTTTAATGGACACCACTAAAAAGTTTCCTGGGGACAAAGAAAAAGAAAAGCACAACAGCGTTCACGAGAAAGAGAAAACGAATGAAAATATAATTTCAAAATTCATAAAATGCGTTGTTATCTCCTAATTAGTGGCTGGTTCCGTTTCAAGTTGCGATAAAACCACTTAAATTTTCACTTTGTATATTTTAGTAGTTAAATTGGATGTGTGTGTGTGGGTGCGCGTGTGTGTACGTGGGTTAGTTGATGAAAATGTGCAAAAACCATAGGGGTTGATAATAATGGGGTATCACTAATTTGGTCATTTCGTTTGTAACCGTGTTCATGATTTTGCGAGAGCTGCGTTTAACTTCACATCCAGCATGAGGGGCAGCAAGAGTAAAATAGCTATTGAGGCTGCAATTGTTTGGTTGAAATCATAGGTAGAAATCATAAATTACTGTTCGTTGGTAAATAATGGTCGACTTTAACCAATGTACTTCTGCGCTTTTGTGCATTCATATGTGGATACTCGTAAGCCTCATAAAAGAAAGTATTAATTATAAACGACCATTTAAATATTTCATGTGTAACTCTAGACATTTTCGCAGTCCATGATAATTGTTCTCGTTTTGTCGTTTTGTCGTTTTGCTCGCCATCAAATTATTTTTATGTGGGTGCGTATAGGAGAATGTTAAAAAAGTACATCATGAAAAGGCACTTAAAAATGTTAATTAGGAGTATTTTTATGTGAAGGCGACAATTAACTAAAATTTACATACACGCCCTGGCTTCTTTTGCGCTCCTCTTATCCACTCACACTTAAAAAAATAAACAGAGAAAAAGAAGACATAAAAAATTGTTAATGTGCCAAAAAGCGCGCATACATACATACATACATACATACATACATACATACATATATATATATATATATATATATTATTTTTTATGGTCTATTCAACGTGCTCTTATACGTCGCATTCCTTGTGCTGTTACGGTTTTTCGTTCGTTTCATTTAGTTATCCGGAAAAAAGCGACGATGAAAGCAAAGTAAAACAAAACAAAGAAAAGTGTTTGTGCTCTCGTCCGTGCCAAATCTGGCGTTCATTTGCTTATTCAACAAGTTCTACAAGTACTGTCGGTCTATTTGTTTGTCTTTCTGTCTTTACTTTTGTCTATCTATGCGCTCGGTATGCCTTACAAAAGCGTGCGAACGAATTCGCAATACGTTTTATTATCACTAGTGGTTCAGGCATTTAAACGACTGCACATATATAATACATAAGCAAACGTCTGTCCGTAGATATGCATTTGAACGTGTATGTAACTAATTTGTGTCAAGACAGAATATACGATGTTTTAATTGTTATTTAAATATTAAATATTTACTTTAACGAACGAGCATAGCATGTAAAGCAAATTTAATGAAAACATTACCGTATCCGCCCACAAACACACGCACAGACAAACACGCGCAATCACACACTTAAACCGCAACCTGAAAGTAATCAATTCGAAGCACTATCCTTTGCGCACATATTCAATCGGAGCGCTCGACTTGTTGCTTTCGTTAGCATTTCAAACGCTACAACACTATTATTATTTTTGTGATTGTACATAGTTATCGCCACAATTACCTCAAATTACTTCGATAATATCGTTATATCACGTGTCACACTAAAACCAATCAATTTGTTGAATTAATAAATTTACACCTTACTCTCTTAATTATCTCAACGACAGAAGGCAATACCGACGAAATGAGCTGAATAATCGTTTAATTGTTTTAATCAGGATATAGTAGGTAGCAAGCACATTGGATACATTATACCTGAGTATTTTAGATAGTGGATTGTGTCTAGATTACCCTTTAATTTAAATATTTGCAAAATTTAATCAATGATAGTAGGTTTGATTCAATGTCGGCTTTCTGCTTAGAATTATGCTTCATATCTGAGTTAGTCTTAGATACTGTGTGTGGTTTAACGTTTTTGTTTATTTCCCTTACGTGCGTTATTTACTATTTCACTTTTTTACACCAAAACATGATGAAAACTCCTTATTACATGTCCGGGAAGCAGTATGCCTTCTCTCGTATTATAAATATACTCAGTTGTCTGATTGTTTACAGTTCACAAGGAACTGTGTATTAGTGATAAAGATATTTTAAAATCACTACACGTTCTTAGTTTGATTACACAATTGGCAATAGGCCAACACTTTCAACAAAGATACAACAAATTAGAAATTTATGTTCGGCTTGGACCGAATCTTTTATGCCCACCACGTTTACATTAATAAGAGAGAAAAAAAAAAACGGGAAAATATTATCGCCCGTCTACTGTAGTTTATGAGAAATTCGCTAAAAAACAGAGGTGTCGTTAGTTTATGTTGCGCTGAGTTTATATGTCCTTCGATCGGTTGGTCCTATTTCTGATACCAACCTGTGTGCAGGAACTTCCAATGTTTCTGCGCGACCACGAAAACATTTACCACAGGTATAATGGACAGACAGACTTATTTGAATGAATTTAGAATTTGATGCTGATCACGAATATGTCTACTTTTTGCGATCTTTGAAGCTTCCTCCTCGAGCTTGCCAGCGTTTAGGCAAAATGAATATGCTCCCATCGAGCAGATTGCTTTTCAGAAAGATTTTTCCGTCCATTTAAAAAATCAAAAATTACACAGACCATTAATTAAACATAACAAGAGTTTTTACAAATTGCAATTGCAACTGATACCTTTATTCAATTGTTGCAAATCAAGTGATGCATTACACTTAAATGGCGGTTGTCCAACAATAGCTGTGGGAAAAATATTGGAAAATTTTAAACTTAACGTCTTTCCAACAAATTGTAAATAGATTGCAAATAAACACATTCTGAAGAAGAAGAGCAAGAAACGGGTTTCAAATAGAAAAGCAGTTTGCCTCACCCTTTCGGGATTTTAATCTTCAAATATAAAATAAAAAGAAGTGCTATTACTGACTGAAGCTTACGGCCTTCTAATAATTATTAAATACTAATACTTGAAAAATAACGATATCTGCGGAAGTATAGTTGACAAATGGAATGCTAAAATGAACGATGTAACGCTCACTCTGAATATAAGAATTCTTGTTCTTCATATCGTATTTTAAATGGCAAGAGCATCCTTATTATGTAAACTGTCTGGGTTTTAAGTATTGAACAGGAGCCTCTACTGGTTGATTCGCCCAGAATCTCAGCTTATAACCCATTTGTTAAATTTGTGAAATATTACAAAGGTGCTAATCGAAGACTACTTACCCGGTAGTGAAAGTACCATGTTTTGTTTGTCTGTAACTATAATATCCATGATAACCTTGAAATTGCGTGGGTTACGGGTAACTCTTCTGGCAATATCTCTTTTAAATGAATTCAGGGAGAAGGCCTCACAAGCTCCACTTTTTTATCGTTTAGGAAATTATTAAATTAATCCTATTTACTTATCTGTACTGTTATGTTGTTCGCAAATAACTTTTGGTTTTTATTGCAACTTTTAACGTGTATTCGCCTTTATTGGATCAAGGTAATGTATGCGAAAATCGATTTTTTACCGCTTTGTGACATCGGCAACATTTAGTGTAGAATGGCGGCACTTAGCTTGTCGCATTATGCTCTCCAAGCCCTTGACGACGATATCAAAGGAAGTGTTAAGAAACGAAAGAGCGACCGTTATAACTGACTGCGCCACATTAATCGGAAACTTCTATGCTGACAGAAAACGAGTTCAATAAAAGCTTACAAAAATGTTGCTGGCTGCAATGTTCATGGATTTGAGAATCGTTATACGAAAACGGCCAAAATAGTTAATAGTACGTTATTTGAATTGTCTAAAGCTCTTTGTGAATATGTGGTTTCCTCGATCTCTCTTTGAAACTATTTCAACAATAAGCAAAAAAGTGTTACTTTGACGATGACAATCCTGATCCATACGATGGATACCCATTAAAACTGTCCACGACAGTTTTCTTAATTTCCAAAGGTCATCGAGCATGTATGAGTTCTGGGCCTTTCTAATGAAAAAGTGGCTGTAACTATTAATTATATTTTGAATCTAAAATTACAGGTACAAAGCAATCGTATTTCGTAAGTAAGCGGATTTGTTATGAAGGAGACATACATACGACCACGACAGACACATGTTTGTTCGTTTTACGTGGATAGCCGCCAAATGACGTGTTTGGCTGAATCTCTGGGTCTAATGATCGAATTGCATCAACAAAAGGTGTCCGAAAATTCAACTTAAACAGGCAAAATTGGCATTCACCGTCACGCAGTTATAATCTCCCTCTTTTGTAGAGCACATGTCTGGCAAGGCTCTAGTTGTGTTCTTAATAAGATAAAATTTGTCTAATATGTCTGAGGAAAAGGTATTCGGCATTGCAATTACTGATCTTTAATGATCTTTTTGATTCAATATCTTTTCGATTCAAATATCGATCGTATTGTCATAAGCGGTATTCAATAGTTGATACAACTAATAGTTTTATTTGCAAGTTAGTTTTGCTTTTTTGTTCCATACCCCTCTACAACTATATCTCAAGCGGCAAGCAAATTTATGCAACTTTTGCTTTCAATTAGGCTAAATCCGATTCATGTCAAACAACAAAATGAAAACTTAATTATACTGCTTAACATAATGGCAGTGAAAAGTAATTAAGAAGAGCACTCACAGATAGGCGCACAGACACACAACACAAGGTCGGCCGCACAGCCGTACACACCAGCGTAGCTAAGTCGTATACTGTTGAGGCACATTCATATTTATTGAAATGTTTAACGTGTATTTCGGCTTACGGAAGTCGTTAAAACGTAATACTTGTCCTTAAAAGAATTGGTCATTAGTGGCGCTAAGAGTTCTCGGTTTGAAACAGAAAAGAATTATCCTTTTCCTTTGTGCCCCACAAGAATGATGATTTGAAAAGTTAATGTTAACCCGAATGAACGCTCTCTACGGTGTATATCGATATTTTATAACTTTAAATAATAGTTGTTGTGAACGATAAATGAAGAAAGTGGGGGTTTTTCATTGGTGATGAGGCTTATAAAGAAATCTGTTAATGCGCAACATTGGCCTTTGATATCCGATTGCAATTTTCTCCCCTTTTCTTATAGAGTAAAAAGAAAATCTTGTTTTTTATTTCCTTTTCTTTTGTCGGTTACTAAGAATCTTCTTATCAATAAAATATACATACTTTTACAAACTATCTTTTTAATATTCATATCAATAACCATCTAATGCTATTTATGCATAACATATATGCTTTCGTTTTTCTTAACGAAATTTCAGCACGTTATCATTGTTATTACTTAAAACTCAAACTTTCTTCAAAGGAAATCTCAAAAGTACATTTCAATTTCCTGCTTATTGGCATAAAGATGAACGCAACGAACGTACACACACGCCTTAACGTAGACATTCGGCAAATACATGTATATGCGAAATGGAAATTGAAACGTATGTAAATTCATAGATGTAGACCTCTTTAACTGCGTATATATTGTATTAGTAAATAAAATATAAACGTAAAAGCAACTGTTTACCGCTTACTATAAGGGAAGAAGCAAAAGCAAATGCTCAAGTTAATAAAATTTGAACACATTTCCTTTATCCTTTCCTGTCATAAGAAAATAATAATCCCAATCCGACATATTCATCTTAATTTTATTTCCATCTTAAAATGTAGTTTATGCCTTCTGCATATACATATGCACACGTACGTACGTAAGTGCGCATCTAAAGTTGTATTAGTTCCTTGTCATGCCACGCCGCACTCTTATTTAGAGACTATTATGCACTTTTCTATGAAAGAAATGACGTTGTTGTGCTATGTGTGGGACCATGCTAAGGAAGTTAAGGGGCTTACTATACAAGACATCATAACGTAGCAAATGGCAACAAAAACAATAACAACAATAACAACAACAACAACAACAACAACAACAACAACAACAACAACAACAACTATAACGTGTACACCAATAGCAACAACAAGAAAATAAGTATACAAGTAAATATTTGTGTAAACATTGACAGGCGTTCATTCATTTGCTTGTTGTGTGTTACTTTTCATATAAGAAACATAACATTTTTTCGGTTGAGAGAATTCACAATTGTATGTTTGTATATTAGTATGTGCATTTAAGTTTTAGTTACACAAATCTATTTCCCCGATGTATGAGAATATGCATAAGGGTACACACACGCGTACACACATCCACACAAATACACACGTATTAAATGTGTTTACGTGTTAACGCTATCGAATGAAATGACAACGTCCATGTTCAGTCAAGAGAGTGGGGAGGAAAGTAGCGTTTCTTTTAGTATACCATCATGTGTCGTTTATTTCGCTTATAGCGGTTGTTACGAAATTGATGTGCATGCAGCGTATACACTCTACGAAAAAAGTGCACACCCAAATGAATCATCTTTATATAAATGATTCATTTTTGCTGTTTTTTAAAACACATTTCATGCAAACTGTGCATGAACTCCGAGACCATACATAAAATGCGTATTCCAGATAAATAAAAACGGTTTAGGCCACACCCGTCTGTTCGCGAAGACCACTCTAGCGTCCAAGAATTCACATGTGCTTTGGATAGCTTGAACTCGACAAGTGTAGTAATAAGACAAAGCAATTTAAAAAAGAACCGATAAATATAATAAAGAAATGAAATCATCCCTAATACGTGACAGGTTTGATTTTTTGTTTATATATATTAAGAAATAAACGACCTTGGGTTTGAATTAAAACTTTTATGTGTAATGGCTATCTGAAGAGTCAGATTAATATTTTCTAAACAATAACATATTTCGCGTGACTTTAAAATGTTACATGTACACATGTACACGACGTTGTAACAAAGCGCCTTAGGAACTCAGACCATATTACTGATCCCAGACAATGAATTGTTTTCTTTCCGAAGTAATCGTCACTTACAGTTGATGGAAATTATAGATCCTTGTATACATTAGGGTGTCTTTTTTCTTATTTTTGATTGAAGTAAGCTTTGCTGATATCATTTTTCTTTTCCATGTTTCTTGTGCTGCGTTGCTTATGATTACATAGTTTTTCTTTTTCTAAACTGTTTCTTGTCATGAACGTGCGCGAATATTGTATTTTTCCGCTTCAATATCGAAAAAAGATTAGAGTCTGGCAAAATTAAAATACCAAGTGCTGCAAGGTATGCTTTATCAACATACAATTATGAAAAGTATTTATGAAATTTTCACTTTTAGAAATTTGGTTATATGAAATTTCGAAGCTTAATGTCAACTACGAGAAATCGCTTACATAACAGCTCGCGTATCTATAAGGAACATGGCCCAGCAAAAGTTGATTTCTACTCTTTATTGTTTCAATATACTCTAAAATCTGATAGATTATATTATGCGCTTGCTTATTATCAACAAAAAATATATGTTCTTAAGCAAATGATTTCGAAAGCTTTCAGTTTTCTTTTATCGAGAACATTACAAATTAAAATCTTTGCAAATAAAGTCGCAGAACACTGACGTGTGTGAAACAGCCCTCAAGATGGATAGATAGATATTATTAATCAATATTTCAATAATTCAGTTTCTTGAAAGAAAACCCTGCGTGTACGTAAATATTTAGCTGAGTCTGTGCATGCTTGAGTCGTATTTGTGGTATAAGTAGTTTGATGATAAGCGCTTTATTTCTATATATATGTAATAATATAAAAAATAATAATCAGTAAGAATATATATGTAAGAAAGAATTCTTAGCGTGAAAACGATGTTCTTACTTTATATCAGCGCTTTCATTGGGGATTTTTTAATGTGCATTAGATGTACTTATTATTTCTTTTTATTTCACCTTTTTATTTAAAGGCAAAAGTCGATGGAAGTGCACTTTCCTGCACTGCTTGCTTGATTTTCTTTCGCTCATACGAGTTAATGTTTCCTGAATGGTTTAAACTTTATAATGCATTTTCAAAGAATTGAAAATTCGGCGCGACACTTGGAAAGAAATTAGAAAATTATATGAACTTAAATGAAAAAAATGTTCTTTGTACATACTCGAGAGTGTATATATGTACTTCATGAAAGTCATCCATCAATGCCGTTGAAAGCAGTTCCTGCAGGATGAAAATCGAGGTCAGTCGCCCCACTTTCATTTGCTTTCTAAACAAAGTAACAGTAGTCTTTGCAACCTCAAGCTCCATCACTGTCTTCTATATATTTATAATTAAAAAAACAAATTTTGTAATATATTTTCTCTTTTTTATTATACGTCACACATTATGTAGGAGGTGCAGTCATTTACGTGTGTATGCAATGAACTGAGCTTGCATGAAAGGCGTTGTATACCTAAGTTTCTCTTTCTTTTAATTTGCTTGTCGTTAACACGATCTCGCGAGTCAATTGAAGGCAAGAAATTTTTTAAAAAATTTAATGCTACGTCCAAAATCTTATTTCCGCGTTCTATTCGTTTCGCTATATACTTATTCATATGAAGAAACAGTTTTATTGAGTATATAAATATTAACAAGTAAGAAAATTAAATTCGGCCGGGACCGAATCTTTTATACGCTTCACTGCTGTCGTAAAAAAAAAACAAGATATGTAAAAGAACAAAATTCTCATGCTCTATAATATGGAGTGGGCGCAGCTGATTTCTTCTATTTTCAAAATAAAAGTTTTTGTCTTAGAGGCATGTGAGCGTTGTAAGCGTGTTCTTTGAATAGTTTAGGTCAATTTCAAATTCTTTTGCAAATTTTTTCGAAATATCTTCATTTTCGCTAACGGGAGAATGTTTTCCATAAATACTACAAATTAGGCAAACAACCAGATGGACAGACAAACAGGCGGACATGCTTAGGTGCATGCAAGGCCAAGTATTGGTAACTGGCAAAGAATTTGTATACTTTATTTTTGTTTTTGAAGCTTGTTTCTGTGTGTTATAAAGGTATTGGAAAAAGAATTTAATTTTGATACACTATAATATTGGGTGGGCGTGGTCAATTTTTCCCATTTTTGAACACAGATGCTACAACATCGCCCATAAAATACGCGACGTAATTTGTGTGCATTTTTTTGCTATAGTTTATGGGTAATGAGCAAAAAACCAATTTTTCATCCCCCTTGAGAAATAGAAGTTTTCTCAGCTTACGTGCTGCTGGGGGCGTTTGCTTCAGCCAATTTGGTCCGTTTTCAACACCAACCTGCATGCAAGCACTTCCACGCTTTCTGCTAAATTTGAAATCGATAGCTTAATTTTTGCAGCCAGGGAATGTATAACAGACATTACACAGACGGACAGACGGATAGACGTACATGCTTAAATCGATTTAAAATTTGATGTTGACCAAGAATATATATACTTTTCGGTGTCTCTGATGCTTCCTTGTGGGCGTTGCAAACGTTTTGACAAAGTCAATATATCCCTTATCGTTCGGTGGTGGGTATAAAATCGAATAAAATTGAAAATTGTATTATCTGTAATCTATTTTTGCTTTAGGTTATACAGGGCGGATATCTTTGGCACGAGTGTTTCACATACGACGCCAAGTACGATTTAATTCGGATTCGATTTTGTAATAGTATAAATATATAAAGAGTTTTTGTGTATGTGAAAAAAAGAATGAAATTTAATGAGATAAAATTGTTGTTAGATTTATGCTACTTAAAAGCGTCCTTTTGGCTTCTTCTTTAATGACGATAAATGAGAAACAAAGTCTCTGAAGTATAATAAAGCAGACTAGATAAGAGCATATAGATGCTAAGAATACGAATTATTCGTCAGCAAAAGCGGTGTTGAGTCAATGAATGTGTTTATGAATAGTGCTTTTGTTGTGTTTACTGAATTAACAGCAGCATAAATGTTCTCACATATTGTTGGTATATGCAGTTAAGTTAACGATGAGTTATGCTTTTGATCACACATACATTCTGGTTACACTGCAATGCAAAGAATTTGCGCTTTCATGTGGCCATTGATCTCTCATTTACCTCTGCCTTTTCGCAGATATGTTCAAAACATTTTTCGTATTCTCGATGAATATCTCTATTGCTTTCGTCAGTTTTCTCTTGTCTTGCAAGATGAAACGTTGAGTTTTCTGAACTTCTGCAAGGCTGATGCTTGTATTGTTAGACCGGAATAATGCATTTCGGCTGTATTCCTTGAAAGTCATGTTATTATGTCATGTAGTGGCTCCTCTTCTAACCTTTGTTTTTTATGGATGTCATCACCATCATCATTGTATTTATTTTATTGTAAAAACTTTTGCTTACAATATCAAGTAAGTAAAGCGTTTAGGAGCAGAAATAATTTAGTTATTAATTAAGATTAGGGAAAAGAAAATCTTGTGAATCAAAATGGAAGAATGAGAAAAGAAAGTAAAAAAAGTAAAAGAAACAAAGAAAGAAAGATAAAGAGAACGAGGCTCGTTGACGTGGGTGTACTGTGAATTTCGACTTTTTGTGCTAATGTTGATACTCAACTTTGAAAATTTTTTGCGAACAAATTCAAAGCCAGTAATTGAATGTAGACTAAGACCCTGGCAATGCCGGTAGTTTAGCTAATTTTAGTAATGATTGGTTTTAATAATTTGTTAGTTCTTAACATGGCAATAAGCAGTGGAAGATCAAACCGGAGCAGCATAAAACCTGAAGGAATGATGTACAGTTTCGATAAATAATTTTTTCCTCTCCACATTTAATTTATATTAATCAATGGATAAAGAATTTAGGTACTATAGGTAGTTTTATGGACGATATAGTTCATGTGGCACTTAGGGTTTAACATTACACCTAAACATTTGACTTCCGTTGGGGCGTAAAACATAGCTTGTGTTTAAGGGAAAAGAAATTTGTTTGGTTTGGTTGGTTCTGTGCGTAGTAAAATAATATATTCCGTTTCTCATAAAAAGGCACCTATCTTGAATATGCTCTTCTTGTGCATTGGCGATGATCGGCAGAAAAAGTACCAAGATGAAGGACCACAGTGTCGTCTGCAAATGCAGAAGATATATATCGATTCGGTTGAGGAATATCCGCAGTGAAAACGGCGATGCTTGTGAACAACTTCTGTAGTGTCAATACTAGAAGAGCCCAGAAAGATACTAAAGCTTTTCTCCTTTAGAACAACTAAAGTAAATCAAAACTATCTTCGGTATCAAATAGAATCGTCCGAATAAATCTACCAGATCTAAAGTTGGATTGGAGTGATGAATTTTGACAAGCGGTTGTATAGCGAGTGCTACATTC
This sequence comes from Glossina morsitans morsitans, assembly GCA_001077435.1. NCBI lineage: Eukaryota > Metazoa > Arthropoda > Insecta > Diptera > Glossinidae > Glossina > Glossina morsitans. Next base: position 18,655 of record CCAG010016114.1, on the reverse strand, counting down.
CTCTCTGAATCGGAATTACTGGAAGGACGTATGATGACGATCATCATTATTGAAGAAAAGCAGCGAAAAGAGACTTATCAGCCTACATGATTATTCTAGGCTTATTTGGCTTCAAGATTCGCTTTACTTTTGAAGATTTTTATATTTGCGGGCAGTACCATGATTTGAGACACTCATCTGTGATACCCATTGAAAATTCAACTTGTTTTTTTAGCAACTACTTTAAAGTTAAATTATTAGTAGTTCGATCGAGTAGTCCTGGTTTTCAAAGAAGCTTTTGTAGAATAATGGGAAGATTGCAAAATTAGAGTGAGCTCAAATTGTTTAACAAAGCTTAGTACTTCATTAAAGACAACATTGTCACTAAGAAAGTTAGAGTAATAGTGACTGAAGCTGGAAGTGTCTGTCAAAATATTAAACTTTTCCTGGTGAGAACAGATGCAATTATTGTTTTTTTTGTTGTTATGTTGGGTTTTTTCTGTGAAACTTTAGCAATTTTCCAAAAGAGACGTGAACGTTTTTCCAAAGAGGACAGCATGGCATTCCAATGTGGATTTCTATAAATTACAATTCCTCTTTGAATTTTCTTATTAGAATTTTTCACTTGACTGTGACGATCGGCATTAATTTGGTCGTAATCCATTATTAAATTTGAATTCCTTTGGAGAAGAGCTTCCTTACTAAGATGGGCGATACTTCGTCGTTTCCTGCGTTAAACATGAAAAACGAATTATTGTTCTTCTACATGTGCATGTTTATCCGATTTATACAGGTCCGAGATGTAATCATGAACCACTGCAACTGTCGATAAGTTAGAAGGAATGTGTTTCTCAGAAAAGTGTCAAATGTACGGGATTGTTTTGTTTCATCGTTCGGAAAGTCAGGGCAATTCGACAGATGGATATAATCCGCATTCATTGTTTCATATAAGAGAGCAACCTAACACTTGACGGCTTGGCTGAGGCTAAGAGATTGTGGCGACAATATAAATCGTCCCCAGTTATATATTGGTTACCAAAACTTATTATATCAAGACAACTAGAAGAAGAGCCGCGTAAGTAAGATGAGTACATTGATTGTTGCGGAGAAAAATTTTAATTCCAATATTCTCTGTTAGTTTCGTATTAAGAGCAGCAATTAATTGGTGTCGATTCTTTTTCATTAGAATTACAATACGCCTACTTTTGAAATTTTCACCATTTTGACGCCCTCCGAGGAACTCATTACATTTAACGAGTGAATTCGATTTTAATGGCGTCCCAGACAAAGCACGCAAATATGAATATTACCGGTTAGTGAAAATTATAAAATAGTTTTTCTTTTTTGTTACGGACGCTGTGGACAGTCATTAATAATAGAATCTGCAGGCCAGCTTGGCCTGCTCCTAGATAGGTCAGATTTAGTTTTATAGTTTCTTAAATTATCAATGACAGGTATGATGAGGTATGAGTTATTTTTCGGCATCTCATCGAAAGAACGTAAATTCTTTTTATTTTGGTTAAAAGTTTCCTGATTCAAATAGTAATTTTAATTTTTCGACAAGGAAATCTAACTTTGCCATTCAGTTCTCTAATGTGATAAACCACAAGCATATCATGCCTTTCCTCCAATAACGCTTCCTTTTAAATTGAAGCACTGATCATGATTATGATCAGTCCGAAAAATGTATAAATTCTAGTAAATATCTATTGTGCGCTTATTCCATGGATAAATGTTTTGGGAATTTGGACATTCGCAGCGCATACACGTCAAAGAGAACGAATAGCAATTTCTCATTATTATTAAATCAAATAAATTTTGAAGTAAATTCATTGCAAAATTTGAAAAAGCGCAGGAAACAATTATCGTATGTAGTGGGATCGCGTCAGTGCCAACTCAATAAAAAGAAAGAAAGTAAATAGATTGAGATTGTGATTTAAAAATGAATTGAAGTTTTTATAGGCATTGCTGTAGCACGGTATCGAAGCAACAATCAAATAAAATTTTCTTCTACGATTACATCCGCAGTAAAGAGCAAACAAACATCCGCAATAGCGCGGAATAAATTGTATTGCCAGAGGCCGTTTTTTAAGAGCCACAAAAGAATGTGGAGCACAATAACAATACTGACAATAATGATAAAACAACAGCAAGACGAAAAAGAATGAAATGCAATAATAAAATTCACATAAAATGCTGATTATAAAACTGCTATGGAAAAAAAAAACCTAAGAAACCCTAAAAGGAAGTAATACAAGCAGACAAACAAGAAAAAAGGAAAAAAAAAGAAGCAAACGAACGAAGGAAAATATTAAATTATTTCACAGTTTATAAGTCATTCAGTGTACAGACAACGAATGCACTTGTGCGTCACTCACTGTAAAAACGTTTATAAGTAATTCATTTAATTAAACGACCATCTTTAAGACATTTGCGCTGCAGCATTAGATGCTCTTGTGCGTTGCGTGTGTTTTTCCAGAAATTTGAAAAGTTTGGCCATATCGTTGTCGATTGCTGGCTCTTTGGTTGGCTACACTATGTGACGATTTCCTTGTGTTGTAAATCTTTTCCGAGTATTCAAAGTATTCAAAGTATTCAAAGTGTTTTGTTGCGAAAAGTTTTGTCTTTTAATTGTTAAATTTTCCGGAATTGAAAGTTTCTGCACACTGTCTGCCTGCCCCCTATCCGATTGCCTATCTATTTGTGAATATCTGTTAGTGGAGTGGTAGACTGAATGCTTTCAAAGAATGCATGCGGATGACCAAACGACAACACTTGCTGATATAATATAAGTGAGAAATATATTGGCACAGATTTAACAACGATATCCTGGCCGAAGAAACAATACAACACAACTAAATGGCATTTGTATAATACGAATTTTGAATAAGTTCGTCTGACATATATATATATATATAAAAAGTTGATAAACAGGCAGAAGATGGAATAAAGTAGACGAGAGAGGGGAGATATTCTTATTAAAACTTCGGTCGTAACTGTCGTTTACAATACGTAACGTTCACTGTTTACAATTATTGTACAAGTTGCTCGGTGCTTGGTTTATGTTGATTTCTAGGATGTAAGTGCACACTTTGGCATACGGACCTAACATGGGTTCCTTGCAACTTGTTTTGCCTTCTTTTTGTCTGCTTCAAGTGTTTTCTGTGCTAGCTACTTACACGCTCACAATATTCCTAACCAAATGTACGTATAAGTGCGCACTTTAAAGCGGAGTATATTAGTATCTAATATACAGAGGTATGCACGGTGTGATTTGTTTTAATAGAAACTAAGCAAAAAGACAATTTCTAAAAACAACTAAGATCTATATGGTCGGGAGTAGTGAGTTCATGTTTAATACAAGTATTATTGAAAGATAAATACAGTGTGCATGGTACCTAATCGCGTATCGCGTATCGGGAATCGCAAATCGTACATCGCATATGGCATGTCGCCTCATTCATTGGCATGGCATTATGAATCAATATCCACACTTTCATCTATGATGTCGTTTCATTTGAAACAATTAAGAATGAGTGACTGAATTTAGCACATACATGCATACATTTCGTTAATTTTCATATGGAACCGTTTGAAATGAATTCACTTTGCTCATAAAGTTGGAATTTTTGAAACGCACAAATTCATCAGTAATTTTAAGAGTACAACACACGATTTGAAGTTTTGCATGAGAAGTATTATAATGAAATGCTTACCATAGGACTTTCGCACTCTATCGAAGTCGGATAGGGCCTTTTTATTCTTTCGCGATCCTTTCTAAATTCACATCTTTTATTGTCAAGTAGCTATTTATTATAGGACTGGTCTTCAGGTTCTCGATCATTGTGAAATTAAATATCCCCAGAATGCCTAGGGGGATAAGTCTTATGTTTCTTTTGCGTGCACACCTTTATGTTGGCGTGAAAAATACACAACAGCTCGGATGGCAATTGAGTTATATGTCAATTTGACTGATTTACAATATACGCCATCGTATCCTCATTTAAAATAAAGTTCCTTCTATTTTTATTTCCTTCATTTGTTTACTTAAGCACTGTGCATAGTATGTGCGCTTGAACTAGTGTTCAGTGTAATGTTTCTTTTACTGCAAGAAATATATCTTCAAGATGTCTTGCAATGTGCATAAAAAGGCATTCGATAGCGGGATTTTTAAGTGAAAATGACTATCAAGCCTTGGACTTTTTCAGCATTGTGGGTCTAAAATTTGCATTACATTGTAGCGAGAGATTTCTTCTCGGTTATAGGTAGTGCTATAGAGAATAGTGGTAGTAACTGCCATCTTATCGTCCAGATCTAAAATAATTTCGACAAGCAAGTTCCCAAAATCCGTTCCAACGGTTTTTCGCATGTGGTCGTCGAAACAAAAGGCTCGGAGAGCTGCATTCATTTACATCAAGTTCAATAAATAAACTTGAATTTTCTCCAAAGTTTCGGAATGCGGAGAATCGGTGGAGGTACACTTTGAATGTTCATGTTTATAAAAACCGGTTTCTTTTTTGCTTCTTAGATTTCTCGGAATTTTTTGTGATTAAAGGCCTTAATAAGCACAGACATAACTATGTAAACAGTGTGATGGCATCAGTTCGTGTGCTTATGCAATAGGAGTGGTATTAGTAGCAGCGGATGAGTTGATGTGTTTTTATTGCTATTGTTGTTGTTGTTGTTGTTGTTGTTGTTGTTTTTGTTATTGGTGTTGCTCTTGGAATAGAGTACACTCGTTTATTGTTTCTGTTAAAAGTACTTTTTAAACAATAAAGTGCACTACATTTATGTTGTAAAGTTGCTGTCGCAACAGACACAAATTATGTTGAATTGTGTTTACTCTTGTGAGATCCTTCTTATTGTTTGGGTTACTGGCTCGTCGTCTTCGTTTCTTCTTATTCTATCTTCTCAGGTCTTCCCGATTTGCTTGCTGTTGCTACACTTCGTTCTTGTCGTCGTTATATATACACACAAAATCTAAGGGAGATGGAAAAGTTTTAAAAACAATACAAATTATATTTCCATTTAATTTAGTCTAATGGAATTTGTTTTGAAAGCAACAAATTCTTCGTACTCTGTTTTTCAATTTTTTTTTTTTTTTTTTTTCATTTTCTATATGACTGTAAGCAAATTTTGTAAAAACATAGACATACCAGTACAAGAATGGTATACGATTTTGGAACATACACGCACACATACACACTCGCAGCTACAATCAGAACATATATTTTGGCAAGAGAAACAAGTGGATGGATATGTTTATACATGCAAGCAAATGCTTTATTGTGTTAAACTTAAATAGTGTGTGCGTCCTTCTATTTTTTTTTCTCTCTTAATTCTACTTTGAATTATAAACATATACCAATGTAATGTGCACTTTGACGAATATCTCCAAGTATTTATCAGTTGCTTATATGCATTATACATCAATAGTACACGTAGTATCTGTTATACATATCAGTGAAGTCGAGAGACTACGCCTAACTTAAACAACTGCAGTTTGAATTGCTTCACTGATTAAACTCTAATTGAGTTGATGTTGCTTGATGTTTGTAGACGGCATGTGTTTGTAAATGTGTTTGTGCATGTGTTTCTAGTTGCTTTCGTTATTATGATGCCAATAAACTGTAGAGGTCAGAGATTGATAGTCAGTCATCTGTAGTGTGTGTGTGCATACATTATACAACTTTGCTCACGATATGAGTGAATGTATATATATATATGTATATAGGCAGCATGTAATTTGTTATGATTGTTGCTCTTGCAGTTGGAGAGAGAGAATGACAAATTTAATTGTTGTTACTTAAATTGACATTGTTTATGTCTAGTTTGTATCCGTTTCGCACTCGTGTGCCATTGACAATAGTGTTGATGCGTTCATTCAATTATCTGATTGCATTTGTACGTGGGTGTGAATGCCTGTGTGAATTGAAATTTTCACTGTTTGTGTTAAAATTTCAACTTTCATCAATCATTCACTTACGCACAAAACTTCTTTGCCATTGACTAATAAACTTGTTTATTCTGTCAAATCAATTTCATGCATTTCTATAATAATTTTTAACATGACAACTTTTGTGCTGGTTGTCGTACGGAGAGCCAACTACTCTAGCACATTTTAATACAATTTACATTAGAATTAAGTCTTCACTTGTTTAGTGATGATGGTAGCGAGACATTTCTCCTATAATTCATTGATATTATAAAACACTGTTTAAAGGAATGAGCAAAAAGAAAGCTTTGTCATCATGGAGTGAAGAAAGATTTCCTTTTATGCAAGGCATTCGAAGAATGTAGAATATTAAAGTTTCGATATAAAGCGAAAATAGAATTTACGGAATTGTTTTTGTCTGAAATGTTTCGCTTTTTTGTTAACATGCTAGCTTGGCAGGACTTAATGAACACAAACAACAATATCATAGCTCACAAAGAAGTGTATGAGAAATGTTACAATTGTCTAGTATTACAGAGAGACCATAGTCATCCATTTTTCCATTAGAACGGATTCAACGTGAATGTGTAGAATGAGTCGGAAAGAAGATTTACCAGTGAAACGAAGTTAATATTAAAAGTAAGCGCATAAATTCCATTTTGCAAATGAATTCAATTTCATTTTGTATTTTCTCCTTGTAAATGTTTGTAAAAGTTTTCAGTTTTACTCATTTTTTTTTTTTTTTTTTTCATTTGAAATCGTATTACTTAATTATTATTAATTAACGCTTTTAATTATTTTGCTTTTTAAGTACCCAAAACTTTACCGATTGTTGTAATGATTTTATTTCTTGCGTTCTACTCTACGCTGCCATATTCGCTGGCGTCTTTGTCCATTCTCCAGTGTCAAGTAAAAGGGAAAAATTATAAGAAGAGAAAAAAAAGGAAGAATAAAAATAATGTTGAAATTTAATGAGCCACTAACTCGCTCAACACCGAACGAATTGAGAATTTAATTGTTTAGACTGCAAATTTTATGCCGTCAATCGTGCTCTATATTCTCGCTCTTGCCTATATGTTGCAGCTTTTATACACAATAACATTTTGTTCCGTGTGTTGGCAGTGTTTGTTCGTTTCACTTCATTTTGTTTACTACTTGAACTTCTGCATGTAATTGACTATAAATTTAGTTCAGGGAAAATGTACTTTTAAAATTCCTAAGAATATTATGCCACTCGTTAAATCTTTATGAGAAATATTCACAATAAAAAAAAGAAAAAAAAAACAAAAACCAACAAGAAGAAGGATAGAATAATTTCAAGAAAATCCGTTGAATTATACGCATGTAAGCTTTAAGGCAGTTATGTACTTAAATTACTGGATACAAGGTGCACACTTTTATACAAACTTTTATATACGTACTAAAGTATGAATTAGTGGGAGTATATTAATATTAATTTTTTCTATTTTAATGTTTTTATACACACCACCATTTTACGCTATCCTAAAAAGACATAGATAAACAGTTCCATAAAGTTTAGATGTAAAATTATGCAACTTATTTCTGTGTAGGTACTATTAGTGTCCTGAAATGCTAGGACGTATCATATAAGGGTGGATCATAAATGAGGTTGAACATTTTTTGATGCCCAATCGTCAATCCATGCCAGTAGATGCACAAAATGTTGGAAATCTTATACCTTGCACATGAAAGGTGAAGAATGCTCAGAAGACTTCAATAGAGTGAGGTCTAATGAGTACTTTATTCGAACTAATCCTTTTGATTATAAACTTTACTTCAGTTCACTTAATGAAATCTTGGTAAATAAACGTTGGCCTGGGTCAAGTTTTGTACAAGCTTATCTTAGTAAGCCTCATAATCCATATATTAAATTTACTAATAAGTGACTTCAAATTTGTTGTTTCATGAAACCTACTCGTCATGTTCCTTTCTCCCTAACCTTCAGATATGTTAACAAGCTGCCATGCAGTTGATACCAAAGAATGAAGAGGCAGATGGCAATTTTGCACGTTTTAAACTTGAAAAAAACTACAAAATGGTTGTCCGTCCCTGGACCTTGGAGAACTATATACGAATATGCTTAAATTCTTTCTAAACAGGTCGTAATGAAACAGTCGAAGCAATTAAAAAATAATAATTGTTTTTTGTTGTCAAGAACGCAAATAATTCGCTTACCATAACGCCACCTTATGGTAAGCGACTGGTGCACACTTTCCTACGTTCATGAACAGGTGGCTTTCGCTCAGCTATTCCCTTTTTGACTAAAATTCTGAGGTAATTATTTTCCCAACCATCCTTCGAAAAAGAAAAATTCACTTAAGCAAAGGTATCTTTTCATATAAGAATCATTCGAGATCTTTTGTGTAGATCTAAGTGGTATCTATTAACTGAAATCTACTCTCCTTAATATGCGTTTATTGTCGACGTAGTACTTAATTTAAAACTTTCATTTTTCATGACGCTCTACGCTTCGTTAATAAAGTAAATATTGTTGCTGCTATTGTGGTTACTTACTAAACTTTTGCACTTTTGCGTCCGTTTATTGCTTCTAAGCACATGAGCACATGTTGGTGCGCTTCTACGCTTACACGTGTACACGTCATTTTCTTCTTCTTTTTTATATGTAACATTTATTGCTTTTCAAGTTTTTTTTTTTCGTGTTTTATGTAAAAACTTTTTACTTCACTTTGAGTTCATTATTTCGTAGTTTAAGCGGATGATATTGAGTTTTTGCTAAATCAATTTGAACGCTTGTTGGCAGCGCATTTCTGTATATATGAATAAATTAATGAACGACGCGTCCTTAAAATTAAACAGAACATTTTCAATTAATCGCATTTCAATGTTGGCGCTATTGTGTGTTGTTTGTGTTGCGAAGGTACACTCTTCGCTGACGTTCTGTCAACTGGGTACGATATTTGGGATAGCAGAAGTCGAGTCGCGTATTGCGAGCGAAAGTGTGCTTGCCATATCGGCGCAAGCCTACTCGGTGGTCTTTTCGGGCAGAACAACATTTTTTCTTATTTCTCTTTCACTTTCTTAAGCACTTAAGTCGAGTACTAGAGAGTGACTAACACGTCCCGGCAGGGTGCGAGGCAGACCATAGTGAAATAGTCGTTGACCATTGGATAACCTTGGATAAGGATATGAACACATAGATTTTGATGCAGAGAAAGTTGTCAGAAACTGTAGAATAGACAGGATGCTGTTAACTACTCATTCAATTTTTGACATCTACCTTACTTGTAATTAATTTAGTCAAATTCCTGTTCATTTGAGATGGCACATACTATTCGTTAAGTGAACTTCCCATGACCCAATTGTACTCTCAGTCAAACCATTTTTCTCTTTCATTCATAATATAATAGATGAATAGTTGCATAGTGTAGAAGTCTGTGTGTAATAAAAAAAAAGAACATGACGTTCGGTAATTGCGACAACATTGAGAATGGTCTAAAACTCGGTATAATTTTATGTATTTGTTACCTTGATCAAGACGACAACGTTTTCAATGCTTGAAAAAAATTAAACTTAAAGACGTGCCGCGCTCTGGTTTTCCCATCACCGATATAGTTGATGAAATTCTTCCAAAAATTGGATAGGATCGGTTCATTGCATCTAACCACATCGCTGCGTAACTGCACAAGAATCAAAAATAGTTTTAAACAATTGAGCTAAGTTTGGACAGGAAAAAAAGCTTGACATTTGAGTACCACAAGGATTAACAATCGTGCTGTTTTTGAACAGACTGATTACGGGCGGTGAAACAACGAAGCTACACAAGCCGTAGAAAGTTCGAATGAACGCGACGTAAGGTTTCTTGTCTTTGATTTTAATGCACCCAACAGATAGTCTTCCTCAGTCTCGTTATCATTTGTTTCGCAGAACTATATTAAAATGGTCTACAGCTTCAAGAGAAGCATGTGAAAATTGCTTAGTTTACAATTTTGCCCTTCAATCTCATAAGTTCTACGAAAAATGTGTGTGAATTTTGGTGAAAAAGCCTCACGAACTTTGTTGACTCGAGGCAGGTGAATAGGAAATTTTTGTACTTAATGGTACTAAGCCGAATTTTTGAAACACGTCCACATAGGAAAAACAAACAGCGAACGACTTAATGAAGCAACCTTTTTTCCTTCATGACAACGCTATCTATTCCATGCATAATCATATCCTTTTGTGCTTAGTTCGCTCGTTCTTTTAGCAGCGCTTAAAAAAACGCTACGTAAATCTATTCAAATGAACTGCCAAAAGATCAATTTCTATATCGCAAGCAGCAAGAGCAGCAGCCTTGTCCAACAACTGTCTAGTAAGAGCAATCATTCGCTAATGTTACAAAAACAAAGACAAAATAACTTGAAATTCATATAATAGGAGAGAAATATATAAATAATCCGTTACTTTCCGCGCGATGCGCCAAATTTTGTAGGCAAACTCTACTAGCAAGTTAAATACCTCTTTGAGGACAATGCAACCGACGTTAAATAAAAAAATCTGCCGAGCAGTAGCAAATATCATCAGGGAATTTCTTGAAAGACAGCAAGGAAATATTGACGACAAGGAAATCAGGTGGGGAATACAACAGCATAAAAGCAGGAAGACGAAGTTGTCTATGTACAAATCAAATAGCACTTATGTACATTACGGATCGTATTAATTTTAAGTCGCATTTTAATACGAGTTAACAATACTTCGTGGATAGCACATATATGTTACTTAGTTCACATGTGATTCTTGTGCCTTTTATTGATTTAACTGGTTTTCTAATTTGGCATAGAGATTTTGCTAGGATCGAAAATGATTAGTTTTCTAGTAAGTGTGTACCGTCCCATAAACCCATTTCCGATCTCGACTTCGAGTCTGATGACCACACGAAAATTATGTACACATTTCTGTTGTCTTTACGCTCTCACGCACGCTTTACGCTTACATGCACTGCGAGCAGCTGCCAAATCTAATATAACTGCGGTTGTAGAGAGAGTTGTAATGTTAGAGAGAGTTGTAATGAAATTCAAGAGTCCGGGATTCCAAAACAACTACAATTAGGGTTAGGCCTAGGCCTAGCTGAAAGTAATAGTTTTTTTTTTTTTTTTCAAAATTTTGTAAGGAGAATTCGTTATTTTTATGTTTGCCATGTGTGCGCTGGCGATAATGTTTTTAAAGATTTGTAAATCTGCTTGCCTAAAAACTACGAAGAGTTTTGATAAATTCCAATAAAGTGAATAAACAGAAAACAAAAAATTCCAGAATAAGAGAATGAATATAAAATTAATTTAAAATGCTGTATAAATATGCCAGCAAACGTTAATCCACTAACGATAAAGTCTCATGTCTTAAGCTGTTAAATAACTTTCTGGTGATTTAAGCTTTAAACTTTTGCACGAGTAATGCGGGAAAAAAGGAATTTTCCCTCTTCAATGATATCTGCTCTTGAGCGTGCCTCTGAGCACAGTTAAATTAGTTATGTATATAACTAATTCTATAGACAATCACTTGAGTTAATCTATAAGTGTTTTTGTGTTTGCTCTTGTGTTCAGCTTTATTGTTTAATGTGATTGAATTATGTAAGCAGTTATTGCTATTGTTCGTTTCGTTTAGTATTAACATTGCTGTCTTATTGCTGTTGTCTTCTACTTTCGTAAATGTTTTGTAAGCTACATTCTGAAGAAATTTTCTATTGAAAATACATCTGTACTTTCCTTGTGTAAGGAGAGGAAAAAATCATAAATACATACTTCGTTAAGCGAAGATGAAAAGTTTTTAATCTTTGCTATCTTTCTTTTTTGCGTTGCTGCGCGAAGTAAGTATAACGTGGCGAGCGAAGATACAGTAATCCATCGCAAACTGTGAATATCCAGTTAAATTCGTTTCAATGCCGAAGTTGAAAAAAGATGCTCAGAAACCACATTTTAGATTGGGTTTTGAATGGTCATGTCCTGGGACTTGAGAATTTTTATGCCTTTTCTTTAATATCCTAAAGTTTCCGTTACCTAGCAGCTACACGTCGAGGAACGAAAATCCTAAAAGATGCTGTCAGGCAGAAAATGAATTTAATCTTTCGGGCAAAGTCTGCAATATGCAGATTTTCCTCTTAATCCATCTAAATTCTCATACTATTCGTCCTAAAATCTCTACATCAACACTGATTTCATTATATTCTCAAAAATATTTCTATCCTACACCACATGTGGTACAAGAGTCAATCAATATCAAATTTGCATGGATGTATGCAACACCTGGAAGTGCTTTAGGTCGACTCACCTTTTATTATACCAATTCGTGCGTCCGCCTGATGTCTGTCCATGTACACCCTACTAACTGACTGATTTGTAGTATATTTCGATGAAATTTAGTGAATTTCGATGAATTGGGAATGAATCACTTCTTCGACGCCTTACTTCGAAACAAATATGGAATTATGAATCACTGCATTAGGTAAAGTGGCGGTGGGCATTTAATAGTCGGCTATTGCCGCCTGTAATATTTTTCTTGTTTTATTGTTATTTTCTCGATGCTCCACTCTTAAAATGTTCGGATTTTTTTAAATAATTATGAAAACTTGTTTATTTATCGAATACATAGACGATTTTATTGATTTATGACAATCAACTTTGACCAAAAAGAGCAGCATTGAATCTTCTTGCTTTTATATATATAATCGTTTGTTCTATTTTCCATTTTGGGTTACTAAATACCCAACAACAACATTATTACACGATTCCCTTGTGATGAATGGAAAAAATCAATTATGTTTTTCGCTCGCGCACTGTAAGTTGAATTATGTTGGCTGGTATCTGCAGGTCGATCTATGTCCGTTGCAGTTGACAACGCGTAACTCAAACAAAAGAACAAGTGTAAGTATTACGATGAAAAGCATTATGTTATTAAGCCGTAATTTGCGTGCATTGTTTGCCGCCAGAAGGAATGACAACAAAATGTGATATTTTTCGGTCCACCGCTAGATAGTTTCGTGCGGTACGCCAACTCAGCCCGATTGTCTTCTTTACCGTTGCTATTATTCTAAAGGTACTAATGAAACAATACATTGTGCTGAAGGTATTCAGTATAATCCAGATTAAATACTTGCTTGTGTAGGTAAGAAGAAGAGAGGTAAAAAAAGGACACAACTGCAATGATGATCGAAAATTTGTGCAAAGCTTTACATCTTACAAAAGGGCTTAAGAGTTAACAAATTTCCTCGAAAATGTTTCGTAGAGTGTGTTTTGTACTTCTTCCTTTTTAAATAACAAAATTAAAATATATGCGCCTTTAAAGACGCCTTTGCAAAAGGCGCGTGGTTCGCGCAAAACTCTTTCAAAGAACCCTCCGAACAATTCATTAAATCTTCTCTTATTTGGTGTTAGTGGAACACAATACTTTGATTATTTACTTTCTTTTCTACTTACTTTACTCTTAATTTTCTATCAGACTATGTGTCAGTTTATTTTGTAATTGCGAAATAAACACCCAACGCGGTGAACGTAGTTAGAGAACGAAAAAAATGTGAAAGTGTAGTAAGCAGTAACAAGAACTTTTTGAATGCCTTTGTAAGAAACTACTGACTAAACGTTGAATTACTGCGAACTTCCATTTGATGGACATACGCCAGTTCTCGCATATCATTGATATTGGGATAGGCTTTCTCAGAGAAAGCCATATTATAATTTCGTTTAATTTCAATTTAACTTAATTCAATGTACAACAAACAAATGACTGATCTGGTAAGATGATAAGTCGTTTCCACTTTGGCCAATTAATATCGCTGTGCATTACATACAACATTTACAAAGGAATTTATATGATAATGTCGTTGCATAAAAATAGTCACAGTATACGTAGCTTAATATATAATACACGTATAAAAACTTAATGCCTGAATATATGAAATAGCATATTACAACAGGATCCTGTTCAGAATCAAGCAGCGTCATTATTTGTTGTTTAAAATAAGAAACAATCACATCGATTTTACATTATTACCCACGTCTCCTGACGTCGAATTTATCGCCATTCGAGCGAGAATATCTAATAAACAGCTATTTATTACATGCTCCTACATTCCCCCAAATTCGGATATCTCCATATATAAGAAGCAGGCTTCCCTCATTTGTGAAGTGGCCAAGCAGTCTAGACCTACTGATTTTGTCGTTGTGTTGGGAGATTTCAACTTGCCTCAAGTCACTTGGTGTAACAGTGATAATTCTGCCTGTTTAGTTCCTTCTTCAACATCTGATAGAGCTATAGTATTCTTTAGTGAATTACTTGACCATAATCTAGGTCAATATAACTGTACCTTTAATTGTAATGGTAGACTACTTGATCTTTGCTTTGCCAATTTTCCAGAGATTAATATAAATCGTTGTCCACCTTTTAGTTTACCTGAGGATCCTTATCATCCAGCATTGTGTATTTCTTTTCATCACAAGAATGACGGTTCGCTGAACTGCCTCAATAGTCGAAACCCAACCTTTTCCAGCAAATATTATGATTTTCATAAAACCAATATAGAATTGCTAAAATTTCATCTTTCACATATGAGGCTTGACTTCTCAACCGGGAGTATAGAAAGCTTATTGTCATCGTTCTACAATACATTAAATCTAGCTATTGCTGCATCTGCTCCGCTTAAGCAGTGCCGACCTCGAGGTAGGTGTCCCCCGTGGTTTAATACGTCAATTAGGTATTATAAGAATAGGAAAAACAAGCTGTTCAAGAAATTTTTAAATAGTGCCTCTTCTCTAGACTATTTCGCGTACTCAGCCGCAAGGCATAGATTTAACTCCCTCAACCACCGTTATTATTGCAGATACCTTCAGTTCATTAAATCCTCTCTGTTCTCTAATCCTAAATACTTCTTTAAATTTGTTAATTCAAAAAGAAAAATTTCTGCACATCCCTCGTTTGTCTCTTTTAACGGCTCTGACTCCTCGGATGATTTTGAAATCTCAAATCTGTTTGCGGAGTACTTCCGACGAAACTTTTCGTCTGCTGGTTTTGATTCATCAGCAACTTACCCTTATCCTATAACTAACTCGGTTTCAATACCCAATTTGGTTATTTCTGATGACGACGTTTGTAATGGGTTGACTTCTCTGAAATACAGTTGTGCGCCTGGACCTGATGGAATTCCATCATGTGTACTTAAGCCTTGCGCTACTGAGCTTTGTGGTGTTATCACTAAGATTTTTAATTTGTCCCTGAATCTAGGTGTTTTCCCTTCGTGTTGGAGGAGTAGTTATCTTATTCCTATTCACAAAAGTGGGAGTAGACAGCTCGTGGAGAACTATAGAGGCATTGCCAAGCTGAGTGTTTTACCTAAACTATTTGAGAGAATTCTGACTCAGCGTTTGGCCTTTGCCATCAAATCGTATATTTCTCCACTCCAACATGGCTTCCGAAAAGGAAGTTCTACGGTCACTAATCTTTTAGAGTTTACTTGTCAGGTTTTCAAGGCATTTTCCAATGGCTCTTGCACTGATGTCATATACACTGATTTTAGCAAAGCGTTTGATTTGGTTAACCACAAATTACTTATCTTTAAACTTCAAGCCGCTGGCTTCCCTTCCCATTTAGTGAAATGGATAAGCTCTTATTTGCATAATAGGTTATTCAGGGTTTTGTTTAACTTCACCACTTCATATGAATTCCACGTTTCGTCAGGAGTACCTCAAGGTAGCCACTTAGGACCCATTTTATTTAATCTATACATTAATGACTTGCCTTCGGCGATTAAATCTAGCCAGATCTTAATGTATGCTGATGATGTGAAACTGTTTTCTTCTTTTTCCTTAGAATCGCAATCACATCAGCTTCAAACTGACCTAAATAAATTGGTGGCATGGTGCTCTTCAAATTATATGACACTAAACCTAAATAAATGTAAGAAGCTTTCTTTCTCTAGAAGGAAGTCATTCATAACCCATTACTTTATAGATTCGCACAAGTTGGAGGACGTTGAGTCGTTCACAGACCTAGGCGTCCTCTTTGACCGTAGGTTACGTTTCAATTTGCACGTTGAGTTCTCGATAAGCAAAGCTAGGTCCGCTCTTGGTTTCATCAAGAGGTGGTGTAAGAGCTAGATGAACCGTATATTACCAAAAGGCTGTATACGTGTTTGGTTAGGCCTATACTTGAGTACGCTTCTATTGTGTGGTCTCCCTCGTACAGGTGCTATGTAGACTCAATTGTATCTATTCAAAAGCAATTCCTGTTGTTTGCTCTTAGGAATTTGGGTTGGGATCCGTCTGCTTCTCTTCCCCCCTATGAAAATAGGTTGCTTCTTTTGTCCTTACCGTCTCTTGAAAAACGTAGATTTGTTCTTGGCGTTTGCTTTGCAATCAAATTAATAAACGGCGCTATTGACTCGCCGTCATTACTTGGAGAAATAAGTTTTAATGTTCCTAACCGCTTCTCTAGGCATTTTACCTTGGTTAAGGTTAGTCATTGTAAATATAATTATGAGCTGTTTAACCCGCTCAGAGTTGTTTGCAAGAACCTGAATAGTGTCTATCACCTTTTTTCATTATCGGACACTTTAAAGTCCATTAAAGCAACATTGCTTAATACACGAGATTTGCCAATGTCGTACTTAAACTAGCTCTTAATCCTAAAAAGTCACTACGATTCGAAAATTAATTGTTGTTAACTATTATCGGTTGCCAAGCTTATGCATGTTTGCGATGGCTTAGGGGTTCATTTGCAACTGGGTTCTGTACCGGTTGTGGGTGTGGCTCTGTGCTAATTGTGTACATGCTTTTTTTCTTTTTCTTTTTTCTTTTTTTTCTCCTTTTATTTGTTTTATTGTACTTATACTAAGTTTTTTAATAATAATTAATTTAAGATTTACTTTAAGAGTCATTTGAACTCGACTGTCTTTTTTTTTAGTTGAGTTTCTGTACAAGTGTAATTAATAAATAAATAAATAAATAAATAAATAAATAAACTATGTATGGCATTAACAAAATAAGGGGAGCGTTGAAGAAAAGCGGTAAACTAAGACTTGTATCTCTTTTGGACTTAACAACCTTCAGCTTTTTAAAGAAATAATTGTGCTGGTTTGTCTAAGTAGGTTTGTGAACGAAGATATGATTTTTGCACACTTGGGTATGAGTGCAATCTAATTCGAGAATTCTCAGTGAAAATTGAGATAAACGCTTACATTTTCTCTTGACATACATGCCCCTACCACGGTTATTTATAGTCAACCGCAGTTTGTTCTTAGAGGTGTAATGAAGATTGCCATGTGCAATGCTATATTAGAGAAATTTACAGAGTCGTCCAAATTCTGGTCCTGAAAGTAAAGGTGAACAAGCCGCACCTCTGATTGAGATTTGAATCAAATTTTCTTTCAGCGTATTTTTTGGACCTTGCCTTTAATGAAATTGCTAAAATGTATAATGAAAACATTGAACGCAGGGCTAGGATTTGTGCTTGTGGAAGGAAGCTCATATTTGCATAAATACGGGTTATGGTCTCTTTTGTGTGAAGAAAATACATTTGTTTTTCTTAAATGGGCCTAAAAATATAACTTTTGAAAATGGCACTGCAGTCACCGTCAATGGAGAACCCCACAGGAACATGATGAGTCATTTTGTGTGGCAAACATTAGATGATTTTGACTCAGACGATGTGTGGTTTTAACCGTATGTTGCAACATGTATTTCGTGGCGCCATCATCAATTTACTGCCAGAACACTTCAACGACCATGCAATCTGTAAAAATATCTATGAGCTTTGCACAAACGTAATGCGATGCAACCTTTTAGACTTTTGACTTTGGGGCCAAGTTGGAGTACTGTGACTTACCTCAATAAAATTCGAACTCTCAATGACCTTATCTTTCAAGATTATTTGTGTCATTGCTGAAATAAGAGCCGGTTGATATGGAAAAAGTTAGTGTTCCAAGATTACAATTTTAAAAGTGCAGAGGAGCTCACTTACTTGAAACCATTTTTAAGTAAAAATGGCATGAGCGTTTATCTAAAATAAAAGAAAAATCATGTTGATATTGTCAACGACATAGATCGTTCGCAGTAGAGCGTTACTAAGTTTTTAAAATAAAGTAAAAAAAAATTAATTTTTTTTTCCTAAGGTGTTCACGCAGTGCGGCTTGGCGCACTACTTAAGTCCGTCTTTGAGGCCCGTTGTCTGTACTGCTCGCTGTTCGTTGGTCCATTCCTATTCCGCCAGTGCATATTTCCTGTCCCCTATCCTCACTCACGCGCCCACCCTCCCATACCCCGCCTCGGCAGTAGGGTATACCGCTTAGCTACGCATTATTCCTTTTTTTTCTATTTTTTTCTTCCGCTGTATTTTCTTTTTTCTTTTAAGGTATCCTATTATACATGCGAATAAAGAAGAAGAAAAAATTAAAATTAAAAAAGAATTACAACCTGATTCGTTGCTGGTCATGTAGCGAGATGATAATGGCTTCTTCACTGGCTTCCGCCAACTGCCCAATCTTTCGCCTCTTCCTCGTTCGTAGCGTGTATGGTAAATAATAAATTTATGCAAGGTATTTTGTGACATCAATTCCCTGCATCCGTATACATAAAAGCGGTGGCCAATCTCCATAGCTTTGTCTTAATGATTTTTATAAATTCTTTGTGCAGTTGCACAAGTCCATCACATGAAGTTTATTTTCCATACTTCCGCTATTTACGGCATCATACGTCTTGGAAGTTTCTTTTACAATTACGACTGTTCTCGCAGCAAGAATTT